>JAQZBX010033582.1:0-25336 GCA_029593785.1 Cabassous unicinctus | reverse complement strand
GCAATTGATTCATGAACACAAGCAGGCTGAGAGGTACCACAAGAGCCCAAGAAGGAACACTGTTCTTCCTTAGCTTTGTTTGACTGCTTGCTTGTGTGATTGGTTGGTTTTTATTTGTTTATTTGTTGTCTCTTGCTTTTCTTTCCTCTTTCCTCCCTCCCTTCTTTTTTCTTTCTTTCTTTCTTTCTTTTTTTATATTTTTATTTTTTATTTTAAATTAGGTGCTACAAGCTTGCCTCTTCTTTGCTGTGTTCTTCCTCAGTGATTTCCCATTCTCTCTTTATATTGATTTTATCTCCCAATGCTATCTCTTTTACTTCCTTCATCTTTCTGCATTCTGCTTTCTGTTGTGGTTCTTACATACCATGTTTTTTCATTAGCCCACAACTTCAAGGGTGTCAATCTCTATTCTATCCATTCTGTTTTCTTCCTTTTTTATTAATATTAACTTTTTCCTTTCAGCCCTTTCTTTACTCTTTCTCTCCTCATCATTCTAGCCTTCTAAATCATTATATATATTTTCCTCTAGGTGGTTTCCCAATCCATTGTAGGTAATTCAAATTTTTTCCTATCACTCTACATTGCCTACATGAGTTAAATATTCCTTTTACTGAGTCTTATATGGCCCCTCTTCTAATTCTTTCAATGTTACTATTATCCCTCTTCTTTCTCACATTTTTCGATTCCTCTGGCCCTAATCTTTTGCCTTCAAGGGAACATAGAAAGAAGCAAGGAAATAAAATAATAAGAAAAAGTGTCAAAAAGAAAACTTAGCACACAAACAGAACCACCAGCTAAATAAAACTTTAGAGCAGAAAGAGAAGCCAATCAACTGAATACACCCATCAAGATAAAATGATGACTAGAGGGCAACAAAAAATTACCCACCACACTGAGAAACAAGAATACATGGACCAGTCCAATGAACAAACTAAAAATGAGGAAGAGATACAGAACATTGAACAACTAATCAAAGCTTTCCAAACAAATATCATGGACCAACTTAATGTTGAGAAGGAAGAGACTAAGGATATTAAGAAGACATGGGAAGAACATACTGAAGAACTTGTAAACATGCATAAAAAGATAATGGATAGGATGGTGATCAATGGCAAAATGCAAGAAATCAGAAAGATGCTGGATTCACATAACTGCAGATTGGAACAGGCAGAAGAAAGAATTAGTGATGTGGAAGACAATATATCTGAAATCAAACAGATAGTAGAAAAAAGAGACAAAAAGATAGAAAAAATCCAGCAGGGACCCAGGGATTTAACCAAAAACATGAAACTCACAAACATATGCATTATGGGCATCCCAGAAGGAGAAAATAAGGGAAAGGGAAAAGAAGGAGTGTTGGAGGAAATAATGGCTGAAAAGTTCCCAACCTTATTTAGAGATTTGGATGTAGTAAGTCCAGGAAGCACAGCACACCCCAAACAGTATTAATCTCAAAAGGCCAACTCCAAGACATATACTTGTCAAAATGTCCAATGCTCAATACAAAGAGAAAATACTCCAGGCAGCAAGAGAAAAGAGAACCATCACATACAAGGGAAGCACAATAAGATTAAGTGCTGATTTCTCATCTGAAACCATGGAGGCAAGAAGAGAGTGGTATGACATAGTCAAAGTATTAAAAGAAAAAAAATTCCAGCCACAAATTCTCTATCCAGCTAAACTGACATTCAAAAATGATGGAGCGGTCAAAATATTAACAGATAAACAGAAACTAAGAGAGTATGCCAATAAAATACCTGCACTTCCAGAAATACTAAAAGAAATTCTACAAGTTGAAAGGAAAAAACAAGTGAGAGAGAGTTGAAGGAGAGGGTAAAAACAACTAAAAAGACAAAAAGAGATATAAAAACAACATATGATATACATTAACCTAAAGAAAATATGGCTGAAATAAGAAATTCTTTGGAGTAATAATACTGAATGTTAAAGGATTAAATTCATCACTCAAGAGATGTAGATTGGCAGAATGGATAAGGAACTATGATCCATCTACATGCTGTCTACAAGAAACCCACCTTCAACCCACAGACTCAGGGAGGCTGAAAGTGAATGGCTGGAAAAAATTTTACAAGCAAACAATAGCCAGAAAAGTGCAGGAATAGCTATCCTAATATCAGACAAAATAGACTTTAAATGCAAAACTATTGTAAGAGACAAAGATGGACACTATATATTAGTAAAAGGGGTAATCTCTCAAGAAGATAGAACAATCATGAACATTTATGCACCTAATCAGGGTGCCTCAAAATACATGAGGCAAACTCTGGAAAAACTAAGTGGAGAAATAAATCCCTCTACAATTATAGTAGGGGTCTTTAATACACCATTATCACCATTAGACAGAACATCTAGAAAGAGAATCAATAAAGAAATAAAGACTCTGAACAATACACTAAAGGACCTGGACCTAATAGACATATAAAGAACACTACACCCAAATACAGCAAGATTTACATTCTTCTTGAGTGCACATGGATCCTACTCCAAGATAGACCACATATTAGGCCACAGAACAACTCTCAATGAATTCAGAAAGCTTGAGATTATACAAAGTAATTTCTCTGACCACAACAGAATGAAATTGGAAATCACTAAGGGCCAGAGAAATAGGTTAGGCACAAGGATATGGAAGTTAAAAAACACACTCTTAGAGAAACAGTGGGTCAAGGGGGAAATCTCAAAAGAAATCAGCAACTACCTTGAAACTAATGAAAATGACAAGACAACATATCAACCTATGGGATGCAGCCAAAGCTGACCTGAGAGGGAAGTTCATAGCCATAAATTCATATATTAAAAAAGAAGAAAGAGTTAAATTGAAGACCTAACTGCACACTTGGAGGAATTTGAAGAACAGCAACAAACTAAACCTAAAGGAAGTAGAAAGAAGGAAATAACAAAGATTAGATCAGAACTAAATGAAATAGAGAACAAGAAAGCACTAGAAAAAATAAACAAAAAAAAAGCTAGTTCTTCAAGAAGATCAATAAAATTGACAAACCCTTAGCCAGACAAACAAAGAAAAAGAGTGAACAGATGCAAATACAGAAAATAAGGAATGAGCAAGGGGATATCCTGCTGACACCACAGAAATAAAGAGTATCATAAGAGGATACTTTGAAAAATTATATGCCAACAAGAATGAAAATTTAGAGGAAATGGACAAGTTTCTAGAAACTCACAAACCACCTACATTGAAGAAAGAAGAAATTGATGTACTCAACAGTCCAATTACAAGTAAAGTGATAGACTCAGATATCAAAACCTCCCAACTAAGAAAAGCCCAGGACCAGATGGCTTCTTAGCTGAATTCTACCAAACATTCTGGAAAGAGCTGACACCAATCCCCCTTTAGCTCTTCCAAAAAATAGAAATAGAACGAATATTGCCTAACTCATTCTATGATGCCAAAATTACTCTACTATCAAAACCAAACAAGGATACCACCAGAAAGGAAAATTACAGACCATTTCTCTAATGAACCTAAATGGGAAAATCCTCAACAAAATACTTGCTAATCACATTCAACAACATATCAAAAGGATTATACACGGTGACCAAGAGTGTTTCATCCCGGATATGCAAGGGTGGTTCAATATAAGAAAATCAATCAATGTAATACACCACTGAAACAGAGTGAAAGAAAAAAATCACACGATCATCTCTATAGATGCAGAAAAAGCATTTGACAAAATACAGCACTCTTTCCTGATAAAAACACTACAAAAGATAGGAATAGAAGGAAACTTTCTGAATATGATAAAGGGTATATATGAAAAACCCAAAGCTAACATCATCTTCAATAGTGAAATCCTAAAAGCCTTGCCTCTGAGATTGGGACAAAGACAAAGATGCCCACTATCACCAGTCCTATTTAAGATTGTCTTAGAAGTACTTTCTCAATCACTCAGGCAAGAAAGATATAAAAGGCATCCAAATTGGAAATGAAGATGTAAAAATGTCATTATTTGCAGATGACATGATCCTATACATAGAAAGCTCTGAGAAGTATACAATAAATCTTCTAAAACTTATAAAGGATTTCAGTAATGTCGCAGGGTATAAGATCAATTCTCAAAAATCAGTAGCATTTCTGTACACCAATAATGAGAAATCTGAGCAGGAAATCAAGAAAAAAATACCATGTACAACAGTAACTAAAGTAATCAAATACCTAGGAATAAATTTAACTAAAGATGTAAAAGACTTATATACAGAAATCTACATGACACTGTTAAAAGAAATCAAAGAATACTTAAATAAGTGGAAGAATATTCCCTGTTCATGGATAGGAAGAATAAACATCATCAAGATGTCTATCCTATCCAAACTAATCTGCACAATTAACACAATTCCAATAAAAATCAACACTATATTTTTTAAGGAACTGGAAAAACTAACTACAAAATATATTTGGAAAGGTAAGAGGCCCAGAATTGCCAAAGACATATTGAAAAAGAAAAACAAAGTTGGAGGTATCACATTACCTGACTTTAAAACATACTACAAACCACAGTGCTCAAAACTGTATGGTATTTGCACAAGGATAGACATACTGACCAATGGAATAGAATTGAGAGTTCTGATACATATCCTCGCATATACAGTCATCTGATATTCAACAAGGTCACCAAGCCCAATCAGTTGGGAGAGAATGGCCTCTTTAAGAAGTGGTGCTTGGAGAACTGGATATCCATATACAAAAGAATGAGAGAGGAATACCATCTCCCACCTTATACAAAAATCATCTCAAGATGGATCAAAGATCTAAATATAAGAGCCAAAACCATAAAGACCTTGGAAGACAATGTAGGGAAGCATCTACAGGACCTTGTAATAGGAAATGGTTTCATGAACTTCACACCCAAAGCATGAGCAGCAAGAGAATAAATAGATAAATAGGATCTTCTCAAAATTAAAAACTTCTGAACCTCAAAGGACGTTATGAAGAAAATAAAAATGCAGCCTACCCAATCGGAGAAAATATTTAGCAACCATATATCTGATAGGAGCCTAATATAATGCATATATAAAGATATCGTACACCTCGAAAATAAAAAGACAAACAACCCATTTAAAAAGTGGGCAAGGGACCTGAAAAGTCTCTTCTCCAAGGGAAAATAAAATGGCTAAAAAGCACATGAAAAAATGCTCGACATCGAAAGCTATTAGGGAAATGCAAATCAAAACTACGAGATAACATCTCATACCCATCAGAATGGCAGCTATTAAAAAAACAGCAGACTGTAAGTGTTGGAAAGGATGTGGAGGGATAGGAACCCTCATCCACTGCTAGTGGGATTGTGGAATGATCCAGCCACTGTGGAGGACAGTTTGGCTGTTTCTCAGAAAACTAACAATAGCTCTTCTGTATGATTCAGTGATTCCACTGCTGGGTATATAACCAGAAGAATTGAAAGCAAAGACCCGAACAGTTATATGCAACCCAATGTTTATAGCAGCATTGTTCACCATTGCCAAAATTTGGAATCAGCCCCAGTGCCCATCAACAGATGAATGGATAGACAAAATGTGGTACATACATACAATGTAATATTACTCAGCTGTAAGAAGGAATAAAGTGCTAATATACAGAATAACATGTATGAATCTTGAAGATCTTATATTTGGTGAAGCAAGCCAGGCATTGAAGGATGAACAGCATATGATCTCACTGATTTGAACTGAGGAAATTGAGCAGTCTCTGAGAACTGTTGTCTGAAAGTTAGGTTAACAAGGGAGAGAAAGAGAAGAGAAGGTTGTGACTCATTACCCATATGGACATAGTCTATGGTAAAATGATACAGTATAGTTGCACATTGAAGGATAGGACAGGTGGGTAGTGATATTACTGGGTTTGGTGAAGCAGTGTTGACAGGTGGGTAGATTAGTAAGTGTGAGTTAGAATATCCAGGATACTGGATTGAGAGATGGGAGAGAGACTATGTGAACATGGGATTTGTGAGTATGATGTTGAAAGTGCAGGAGTGGGAATGCTCTTATGACAATATGACAAGGTAGTGTCACTGGGTTAGGGTATAGGTTGGGGGGGCATTCAAGACAGGGCACATCTGGAGTAGGCTTCTGGGGAGTGTATGACTGTTCATCCTGTCATAATGTGTTGTGTCAGGGAATGGAGACCCACATGGCAAGTGGGAAGGAGACAGAACCCCATGTTTGGGAGGACCGATTCACCCAGAATCAGACAAGTGGGTGTCTCTTATGAGCAAGGGTGGATCCTAATTGGGGAGGATAATCAGCGTGTCCAGACATCTTGTTGCATATAACTATGAATCTTGTCATCCATTGAGTCATGACAGGGGGTGTCATGTTCCCCAGGGGGATGGAGAGGAAGGAACGGAAAAGATTAAATGGGGAATTTGGTAGTCAGGGGAAATTGTTTTCTTTACCTTACAGTAATGGACACAGGACATGGTAAATATCATCAAAATTTTTTAAACTGTACCCTCTAAATTGTAAACTATAGTGTGAACCATTGACAATGTTTAGTAGCTATGTTTCACTATCTGTATTATCAGTTACAACAATGCTACCACCCACATACAAAAAGGTTTTAATATGGGGTGAGGAAAGGGGTTGGAGTTTGGGTATATGAGAATCTCTAGTATTCTGTGTGTGACTTCGCTATTTCCTAAAACTTCTTTGAAAATTAAATGAAAATTTGGGAGACACTGGGTAGTGAGAGGGGGAAGGTGCCATGGTACAGACTGGACACCCCGTAATGCAGTGATTAAATGAAAAAAAAATAATTTAAAAACATTTTTTTTTGTTTTTCCCATTTTTTTAATGTCCCAATCCTTTAATTATATTTTATATTTTATTTGTTTTTGAGTTTCCATGTATTTTATCTCTTGCATTTAAGCTTATCATTATTATTTCATTTTCCTACTAATTGTATTTGGTTATTATATGGACTTCATCTTCAAGGAAGGTTTAGATCACAGAAGGGTTACAATGGGTGCTGCAGAGCATCATTGGTGAGGTGTTTCTGGGATGGGGGATTCATGGCAGGAAGTTCGTCCGAATATATATGAAAGAGATATAAAATTGTCCAAATGTCAAGGGGTGGGTCATGGTCACAGTGGGTGGACAATCACTCAATAATTAAGGGAATACCAAATTCCCAGCCTGGAGAGCTCGGCCACATTTTCCAAGGGAGAAGCAACAGTCCCCTGAGTGTAGGGGCAATGTCTGGCAAAGGAGGATGGACCACTAATGGGTTCTTGTTATTGATGACTAGCCTTAAGAATTTTTGCTCTTGTAATTGAAACTTAGCCTACTCTTATGGGGTGCCTAAGGGTTTCCATCTGAAAGCCTCCTTGTTGTTCAAATGTGCCTTTCTCTAAGCCAAACTCAGCATATGAATGCATTACCTTCCCCATAACATGGGACATAACTCCCAGGGCTGAGTCTCCCTGGCAACAAGGGATTATCACCAAGTGCCAAATGGTAATACAACTGTAAAAAGACCTTGAATAAAAGGGGGAAAATGTAAAGACAAATGAGTTCATGTGGCTAAGAAACTTCAGAGAGAGTTTGGAGGTAATCCCGGAGATAATGCTTATGCACACCTCAGTAGGCTCTCATAGAACACCAAAGTGAATATCATGACACACAGAGGAGCTCCTGAGGGCTCTGGAGACACCCAGGTCCTATTTAAGGGGGGATAGCTCCAGAGATTGATGCCTTATCAGTGGGCTATACTTTGGAATCTGTGCTCCTGAGAGTGACAGAGATGGACTTAAATAAGTCCTCCCTGCACATGAACCATCAGTCCCTTCTATTCAAACCTATATGTGGTGCTGGAGTATCTAGGTGTACTTCCAGAGACTGGAGCCTTTGGCCTGCCCATGTGCCCGCTGTGCGTGCAATCTTGGTGGAGCTCCAATTTCTATTCTCCAGCTCAATGGACTCACCCAAGTCACCTGGTGAGGAGATGATAATGGACAATAGCCATCCCAGTGAATGGAGAGAGTCTGCAGCTGCAGGCAAGATAATCCCATCCATCATACCCATGGGATATAAGCCCCCTCTCACTTGGAGGTAGAGTGGACATCAGCAACCCAAACTCCTCAGTATTGGGGGAAGAGCTATGGAGTAGAGTGGACTCACTGGAATTCTTTTGTAGACATATTTTGATTTAAGTAATGTGTATTATATATGAATTCCAAAAATAAATATTGGATTATGTTTGTAAACTGGGCTGTTCCTCTGGGTGTATTAGACTGCATTATCTTCAGGAGGTTTTGCTTTTACTTGATTAAATTAGGATTAGGGCTTTGATTGGGCCACACCAATAAGACATTGAGTCCCTTCCCCCTTGGTGGGTGGGGAATAACAGAGAAAACAAGGCTGAAGAGCTATTTGGAGATTTTCTTTTGGGTCCTGGCATCCTGGGAAGTAAACACACAACAGAAGAACACAGAAGAATAGAGACGGCTCCATAGATATGGTGGAAGCCCTGGGAAGAGAGAGAGCCTGATAGCATACACGTGACTTTGTAAAGAAAACAGCAGCTGAGTCATGAGCAGAATGAGCCCCAGAAGAAAGATGAGACTTCTACGCTATTAATGGAAGAAGCTGGGAAAATAGAGCCTTAAGAGGAAGAAGGAAGGTGAACTTTTGCAGATGTCAGCAGCCATCTTGCTCCAATATGTAGCAGCAGACTTTGGTGAGGGAAGTAACTTAGACTTTACGGCCTTGTGACTGTAAGCCTCTAGCCCAAATAAATACCCTTTATAAATGCCAGTGGATTTCTGGTACTTTGCATCAGCACCCCTTTGGCTGAATAATACCTCCCTCAATCAATTTATGGAAGTTTCTTTAGTTGAAATCTATATTTCAGGACCTCTCTTCAATGTTCCCCTTAAAAAAAAACCTAAACTGCACTTACGTTTCACCAATAGCAGAAAATATGAGTTTTTTTTTCCTTGTAGGCATTTATAGATTCTTAAGGAGAGAATTTAGTTTTCCATGAGAACAAATTATATCCTTGAATGAATGATTATTGTTTCCACATATTTTAGTGTCCTGGATAAGAGTAAAATTGTACTGACAAAACCAGGAATACTTTTTTGAGAGAAAAATAGAAGATGCAGGAATGGTAAAGTAAGTAAAGATCTAGGTAAGTACATAAATTCTAGGAGAATACAGCCAAGTTGAAATGGTCGACAACACTCACTGGTGACATGTGCTTAAAAAAATCTTGTCTTATGGATCAGTGTCTGAGCTAGGTATTTAGAAAGGTAACAGAAAAGTACTTAGAGGATTTTGATAGATAAACAATCACCCTCTGTCCTTAATTACACTCAAAGTATAAGTAAGTCTGACATTCAGAATCAAATCTACATGGTATAGTGTGAGGTTGGTAGGGTGGGCTGGCTCTTCACAGCTATTTTTCCCTCTTTCTGGCTTCTGTTCCTGTCTTCCAGAGGATGGGGAAGTAACAGGTGCAGTGCCTATTTAACAAATACTTAAGGCATGGGCTCCCTACTACTTGATTGCTGAAAGTGGGCATATTTGTGGAGCAAACAGCATCAGTGGTGACTTCTTGATTATACAGGCTTCCAGATGACAACAGATGTAGCAATATTCTTAACTGGGATGTCTTTTAATGTTTTCTATACTTCCAATTACTTGAAAAACATAACTCTAGCTTCTCCAGGATGATGAATGTGCATGATTGCTATGTTTTTCCTTAAAATTCTTTTTTTAAATTATTTTCATTTTTTTTTATTTTTAAAGATGCTTTAGATTACATAAATATTACATAAAAATATAAGGGATTCCCATATGCTACACCCCCCCAACACCTTCACATATTAACACATTAACAATATCTTTCAGTAATGTGGTATATTTGTTAAAATGGATGAATTAATTGAAGCATTGCTACTAACCATGTATTACAGTTTATAGTTTACAGTCTGTATTGCACAATTTTGTAGGTTGTGGTAAAATGTATAGTGGGCTGTTTCCACATTGCATTGCCATGCAGGACAATTCCAATGTCTCAAAAAACCCCTATACTACTCCTATTCTTCCCTGTCCCTTCCTTCGGAACTCTGGTGGCCACTGCCTTTATATCAATGGTAAAATTCTTCTATTGCTAGAATAATGATAAGTACATAATAAAATAAAAATAAGTCTACTTACAATGAAAAATGGACTAAAGTCAAAAATTTTAAAGAGCTTTTATTTGGAAAAAGATTTCTACTCTAAAATAAGTCATTCATTTAAACTATTTTGTACAAGAACTGATTGTAAAAGCGCAGTCTTGAAGGAGAGGAATCCGGGAATTGATACGTCAAATTTTTGGGAGTGAGAACACCTATGACATAATTTCCACTGTATATATGTACATGATTGTGTATGTAGAGTTTGGAAAATATTATTCTCAATATATTGTTTGCAGTAAATTCTAAAGACAGTGCTTAGGAAAGATTTTGATATATTGACTGATTTATGTGATAAATTATTTTACCTGGAATCATAATTCAAGTAATTTGGAATAAGGTGGGCATTTGCTTTCACTGAAGAGAATTCCAGAAAGTAATGACAAGCTGAGGATTGTAATTCTCAGATTATGGTGCAATCAAAACACTGAAATTTTATAAGACACAATGAATGAATTATCTTTCCCTGAAAATTGCATTTCTGATGTGTGTATGACTCACATAAGAGTCTGTACAAATATGTTAATAAATTACAAAGTGAAAATGAATTCACAGCTTTCCAAAAGAATATGAAGTGAATACAAATACATAACCAATTATTTTCAAAAACGGCCATTAGCTCAGAGTAATCACTAATTCCAAAACGGCACTCTGCTTTGCCATTTGCCATTTGGCCCAGGGATCAGGTGATGAATGAAGCATTCATCTTATTCTATCTCAAAAAGGTCTACATAAAATCCTGAAATTATATCCTAATATCTGTGTTTAATTGTTGAAAGAGATATACTAGGAAATGGGGAAAACATTCACATTGATTTTTATGATCTATGAATATAAACTTTTAATGTAGAAAGAGCTGAGAGAAATTTCCTGAAAAATGTCTTTAACTATGAAAATGATTTTTAAAGGGCAACCTTACATCATTGGAAGAATTACATAAATTACTGAGATGATCAATGTTTAAAGAATCAGGGATTGTATCATTGACTACAGTCTCACTTAACTTATGATTGGGAATGTGCAGGAGAAAGGCACATATCAGAGATGGAATGTCGATTCTTGTAAACCAATCAGACAATGTCTCCAGTTCAGGATTTGACCTCTTTCAGGAGCCAATGAATAAAAACCCTAAGAGCTGGTAAACAGCCTTTGCTAAGAGAGATCATTTTTCACCAAACCATGTAACACAAGAACTTGCTTTCATCTGGCAGTGCTGCAGTAATCCTTCATCCATCCAGAATCTACTTTAATTTTATATATATTCAGAATAACCCATATGAAATATTTTGCTCCTGAAAATCCAAGCAGCAGTTTCTACCTTCAATACCGATTCCAGGAAATACAATAAGAGAAATCACATGATGTAAAATAATACAAAAGAAATATGTCCTTGATATATAAAAATTAAAGAAAGAGAATTCTGATATTAGGCAAATAACAGATTATATTTAAATAACAGATTATATAAAGAATCTAGAGTTAGATCTCCCAGGGTCTGACCTCTGTTAATCATGAGCACTTTTCTAAACTTGAAACAGAGAATCCTTTTATAGAGAAAATATTCCTCAACTTTTTTAAGGCCTCCTTTATGTCCTTGTTTCTAAGACTGTAGATAAAAGGGTTCAGCATAGGTATTACCACTGTGTACATCACTGAGGCTATTGCACTTGCCCTTGAGTTTTTGGTAGCAGCAGAGATAAGATACATTCCAAGACCTGTACCATAAAACAAGGTCACTACAGAGAGGTGAGACCCACATACAGAAAACACTTTATACTTCGCCTCAGTTGTTGAAATTCCCAAAATGGAAGATATAATCTTAGAGTAAGAGAAAAGGATCCCAGTGAGTGGAATAAAACCCAGAAGTCCAGATGCAAAATATATCACCAGGTCATTGAGGAAGTTGTCAGAACAAGCAATTCGGAGTACCTGATTAAGCTCACAGAAAAAGTGGGGCATTTCCAAATCTGTACAAAAAGACAATCTCAAAACCATTAAGCATTGTAAAAGAGAGTATAAAACACTTACTAACCAGAATGCCAGCAGTAGGAGGCCACACAGTTGGGGGTTCATGATTACCATGTAGTGAAGGGGGTGACAGATGGCCACGAAGCGGTCATAGGCCATCACAGTCAAGAGGGAGTTGTCTAATTGTCCAAAAAGTATGAAAAAATACATCAGTCTGAGGCAGTTTTCAAAAGTTATGATTTTGCTTTCTGCCTGGATGTTCACCAGCATCTTTGGTACAGTGGTGGAGGTGAAACAGATATCTGTATAAGACAGGTTGGAGAGGAAGAAGTACATGGGTGTGTGGAGGTGGGAGTCTGAGATAATGGTCAGGATGATGAGTAGGTTCCCAATGAAGGTGACTAGGTACATGGAGAGGAACAGCCCAAACAGCAGGGGCTGCATATCTGTATCTTCTGAGAGACCCAGAAGGACAAATTCTAAAACAAGTGTTTGGTTTTCTCTTTCCATGCAGATGATGAAACTCCTGGAAAAGATATCAGAGCATTGCAAATTTAGCTTCAAGCAGGAATCAAAAAATATAGTAAATGGTATGATTTGTATTATAAACATATTAAGTTAATATTTTTATTGATTTTATAAACATCTGGTGTCCTTATCTGAAAATGTTAGGGATATCAAATGCTCCTGCTTCTCCTTGATACTTTTGCTAACTAGAAATCCTCATCCATAATGGAAAACACTTTGCCAAGACAATATTTTTCACTACAAATTCTCTCAGACTTTACTTTAATGAACAAACATTATGACCAATTCTTTTGTACCCTGTGAACAAAATAGTGAAGAAGAACAAAGTTGTAGGAACCATAGTACCTGACTGGAACTCTTAGTATAAAAATCACAATAATTAAACAGTATCCTATTGATGAAATAGACAAAAAGTACCACAAAGAAATGGCATCCACTGATGTTTCACAGAGGACAAAGGCAAGTTGATATAGAAAGTATGGTTTTCTCAATAAGTGATGCTTGAACAATAGGAAGCAATCATGCCAAACAAATAAAAGAACTTAGGTATAGATTGTATTCATTTCACAAAAATTAAATCAAAATAAATCATACCACTTAAAAGTAAAATGCATTGTAAAACTGCCAGAATAAAACATAAAGAAAATTTAACAGCCTATGGTATGGTAACAAGTTTTTAGATATAGCAACCGAAACATGATTTGTGAGATTAAAATTTATAAGCTAGTTTTCAATCAAATGTAAAACTTCTGCTCTGTGAAAGACATTGATAAGGGGTTGAAAAGAAAATTTGCAGATTTGGAAAAAATATTTACAAAACACATCTGATAAACATTTGTACCCAAATGTACAAATTACTCTTAACATCACAAAATAAGAAGGCACATGCTGAATTTTAAAATAGGCAAAAGATCTGAATGGAATCTTAACCTAAGAATATATACACTTTCCAAATAAGCATACAAAATGAAGCCCAAACTCCTAGTGACTAGTTTTATTAACAAGTGCCAACTAGAAATTCATCTGGAAAAAGACCTTGACCAAATGGGGAAATGATTAAATATGAATGAGTTTTTATGACTAAGAGATTTCAAAGTGAGTTGGGAGGTCATTCCAGAGGTTAAGCTTTTGCATGTCTCAGCAGGATCTCATTGACTGCTAGAGTAAACAGTGCCTCAAATAGCAGGGCTCCTGATGACTCTAGAGACATCTAGACACTATAAACAGGGCAGAGACTCTCAGGAATTTGGCACCCTGTTCTGTGGGCCTTAATTTGGAATTTACCCTCCCCAGTGCAACAGAGATAGACTCATTTATAGATTCCCAACACATGGCTCTTTTGCCCCTTTTATTTGAACCTATAATTAGCACTATACTTATTAAATATATGTTCCAGGGTCTTAAATTTTTGGTCTCTTCATGTGCTGGTTGAGCCTTTAATCTCAGCAGAGTTTCAACACCTAATCTCCAGTTCATTGTATTCACTCAGGGCAACTAACAAAGAGATGATAAAGGACGATGATCATTCCAAGGTACAGAGAGCCTCTGCAAATGCAAGCAAGATAGTTCCATTCATCTGCCCTATGAGATCTAATCCCCTCTCAATTAGAAACAGAATGGGCTGCACAATCCCCAAATCCTCAAGATTGGGGAATGAACAAAAAACAAAAGTAGACTTATTATTATAATAGCAATTGAAGAACTTTTATCATTGTTATAAAGGCAGTGGCCACCAGAGGTTCTGAGTGTAGGTAGAGGGAAGAATAAGTGTAACATGGGACATTTTCAGGACATTGGAATTGTCCTGCATGACATTGAAGCAATGGATACAGGCCATTATATATTTTGTCATTACCTAAAATTGTGCAGGAAAGAGTCTTAACTATAATGTAAACTATAGTCCACGGTTAGTAGCAATGAGTCAATATAGTTTCATCAATTTTAATAAATGTTCCATAACAATGAAAGATGTTAATATGGAAGAGAGTGGCGTGGGAAGGGAGTGGGGTATATAGGAACCCCCTATATTTTTTATGTAACATTTATGTAATCTAAAGATATTTCAAAAATAAAATAATTAAAAAATAAGTAAATAAAAATGTTTTAAAAAACTCAACCTCATTTGTCCTTAGGGAATTGCAAAATTAATGCCACAATGAGATATATTATCACATGTTATTAGAATAGATAAAAACTTATGGAAGCGGGTGTGGCTCAATCTATAGAGCTACCGTTTACCATGTGGGAGGCCCTGGGTTCGCTTCCCAGGGCCTCCTTGTGAGGGCAGGACGGCCCGTGCGGCGCGGTGGGCTGATGCAGCAGGACCTCACAGCAAAGGGGAGATAAGCAGACACAGAAGAAACACACAGCGAATGGACGAAGCAAACACAAGCAGCAAGGGGGGGATAAATAAATAAATAAATAAATCTTTAAAAAAAAAAAAAAAAACTTAAAACACTGACAATAGCAACTGCCGTTGAATATGTGGATCAGGAAGACTCTCATTCACTGCTAATGAGAACAAAAACTGGTTCAGTCAGAAGACAGTTTAGCAGTTTCTAGTAAAACTAAACATCATTTTACCATGCAATCCAACAATTGTGCTTTTAAGTATATATGCAGGTGATTGAAAATTGAGTTCACATAAATACCCACTCGTGAATGTTTATAGCACTATTTTTGCAATCTCCAAATCTGAGAGCAAACAAGAAGCTGTTTAATAGGTTAAAAGGTAAACTCACTGTACTATATCTATACAATGGAACATTACTGAGATAAAAAGAAATGTTCTATTCAGCCAAAAAAGATATGCATGAATCTTAAATGATTATTGCTAATTAAAGGAACCTCTTTTAAAATGGTGCATATTTTAATATCAGTTTTATCACCTTTTTGATGTGGTAAAACAATGAGACAATAAAATGTTCACTAGTTGCCAGAGGACTGAGGAGAGAGAAGAAGGTTTGAATAGACAAAGATTAGGGGAATTTTTAGAGCAATGAATCTGTTCTGTATATTGTACAATTGTAGATACATGAAATTAAACATTTGTTAAAACCCATTGAACTTGACAACATAAAGAGCTAACATTCTGCATACAAGTAAAAAAAAAACATTTTCAAGGTCAAGGGAAATCCAGATAGAATGAAAATACTGCAAACCTATCTAACTATATAAAAAACATGTATAGTTTGTGCTGACAAGAGGGGCTAAGGGAACAGGTGCTGAAAAAGTAATTTTGGATATGAAGTGTCCTGAAAATGAAGTCAAAAGAAACTGTGGATAAGTACTGAACTCTAGTTAATAAAGTAGCATTCTACCATGTACAGATGAACAATTCTAATATTTCTATACATGTGCACTGGAATCAAGAGATTCATAGATAGATGGTAGATGAGGGAATATTTTTTTCTCACTGTAAAGTGGGAGTTCAGAGATAATTAAGGAGAGGAGGTTAGAATGTTCTATGTGATAATGGTTAAAAGTTAGACACAACAGTATGAACTTATAGATACAGAGGGTTGTATGTAGACATATTTCTAGACATTAATATGTGCAAGCTTAGTATACACACATATATTTCCTTACACTCTCTGCAGAGAGGACATAGGGACACAGTAGCAAGGAGCACAGATCGTATCCAGACCTTGGAATTTAACATCATTTTCTAATAAGTGTCTTTTTATAGAAGTTGCTGACTCTAGGAAATAAAAATGCAAGAAGCACCTGGCACATCTTATGCCAGTGAGTAAACCCCTCAATGACGGAGTTGTAATAAAGAGAAACAGGGTAGAGATGAAAGAACTCTCATGGCCAAAAGTGGAACAAATTGAACAACAGCAAGAAAAGTAGTATTGTATCCCACATCAAAGTATGAAATAACTGTCAAGAGTCCATCCTGAAATAATTAAATTTTTGATTAGTTAAATAAGAAGAGACAAATATCTCATGCAGAAGAATTCAATAATTGATGTAGCTATTGCTCTATCAAACCTATGGAGCATAAATCCCACTCCTGAAGACCTTCTCATGTCTCTTTCCATAGGTGATATAAGGAAAGGCTAATAAATGAACTTTATACTTGGAGAACCTCAAAACACTGTTGATCAAGATCAACATGAATAGTGATAAGTCACATTGATAGGCTGCACCCTGGATATGATGTGTTTTATGTCTGTTGACTTCCTCCAAAAACCCATAAACCCAGTCTAATCATGACATGAACATCAGAAAATTCTAACTGAGCGATACTTTGTAATATATGTGACCTCCATTCCTCAAAAATATCCAGATTATCAAAAACAAAGACAGCCTGAGAAGCTGTCAAAGTCTCAAAAGGGCTAAGAATTTATGACAAATAAATAAAGGGTGTTATTTTGGATAGCAGATGTTAAAAACAGGGGAAATGGAGTGAGAGATTCTTGGAGACTATCTCTAACACCCTTGCAATTTTTTTTTCATAAATCTAACAGTATTCTAATAAATTAAGTTTATTAAGAAGCAAAATTATTAGTGACACGCAAAATCCTAGGAACATCAAACTCCAAGATTCCATCCAGACACAATTACATGCCCTGTACAAGAATATCACATTGATGTAAGTTTCACATTCTTCATCCCTTGAATCAGAATAGTGAAACAGATTTCATAGAGTAATTTAAATAATTAAATAATGAATATAAAATGTCCGATATTGTGCCTTTTATTAGTAGCCAATATTCTATACATTATGATTCAACCATACACAGATTCACTCACCACACCTCCTTCCCCATGACCACTCTGTTATTTCCATCCCTCATCAGCAATGTGGGGCTTTGACAACAGCAATATTCACTTTGACCCAGAGTGAGCTTTCCTCAGAGCAAGGCTATTCATGATCATTGCCTTCTATAAACCAGCATTGATTCTCCAATAAGTCCAAACATAAATATCCTTTTTGTGACCAAAACCCAAGAATCTCTGTTATATGGCTGGTGCCAACCTGACCAGGCTCATGTTCCCCTTTTCAAGTTCCTGTCCCTCATTGTTCATCAGATATTAAGAACTATTTTTAAAATTTCACCACACCTTCTGGTTATATTGATTGCACATTTGTGTCCCTTTCATCTCTTCTTGGTGTGCTTTTACCCCTTTCTCCTGAAATTACTCCAATTCCTCCTTCAAGGCTCAGTACAATTTAAAGCTAACTTGTGAACCCTCCACTAACCTCCACAGAATGAGTCCATACTTTCCGATCCACTTCACCAGGATTTCAGAGTCACCTCATGATATTGGATATACTCATTTCTATGTCTATTATCCCATTTGGATGTAATCTTTATATGAAGAACAAAGTCTTACTCATTTCTTTTTCCCCAAATAATATTTAGAGCTCATCATAAAGTAATTGAGGACTAAACATTTGTTGAATGACTAAAAGAAAAATGAATGAATGTGGTTAAACAGATACTTTTAACAATTGTAGAGAAAGAATGAGTGAAACAAGGAAAAATACTGCTGAGAGGAAAGACCTAAGAGTAAGTGGCCAGAGGAGACAGATTGGAAAAAGAACATATTTTAGTGTATCTGTTATCTATTTCCACTCAGGCTTTTTAAGAAGGTAGTACTTTGTATTTTAAGCATTCTCTATGGTCATAACCTGTTGTTGCCCTTAAAGTTACTACCAATAAAAGGGGTCCATGGAGCTGAAATACATTCCCCCAGCACCTGTGAAGATTCTATAACTCACCCTGAAACTACTAAGTCAGGGTTTATGTTCACCAATGCAGATTCTTCCTTGAATGATGGATGAAGTTGGAAGCTCTGCTCCCAGGAAGAAAAAGGAGATGTAACCACTCACGAGGTCTCTAGAAGACAAAATTGTATTTCCTCTTCACCAGAGATGAGTAAAGTAGACCTGATATAGTGAAAGAGAACCATTTAGAGTTTCTGAGCAATTATGAATTCCATTCCCATGAGACACCTTAATGAATTATTCTCTTGTCTCAATACTCCCTGAGATATTTACTTCTCCAGAGGTAAGAAAGGAAAGCACAATGCAAACTTGTGGTAGTTCTGTCATTTGTGACAGTATTGGAGCTCCATGTTCATATCCTATCCCTGTGGACACCTACCTCTCAGGAGGAGGTCACATTTCTTTAGATGGGGGCTCTAGTATTGCCAGGTATCCCATAATGATTTCCCTTTTGCTGATTCAAGAGTAAGATTCTGGATACACTAAAATATATTATGTCTCCAGTCTATCTCCCCTGGAGTTGGCTCTCATGAATGGATACACCCTCTCCCAAGAGGATTTCTTCTTGCCTCAGTGCTTCTCCTTTCTCCCCCATAGTTAGCAATATCTCTTCAACTCATAAAACCATTTGTTTTCTCGGTCATTCAATAGATATTTATTCAGTAATACTGTATTTAAAACCCTAAACTACTTTCTGGAAATGGAGAGCTGTATAAAGCAGTGTGCTTCCTCAGAAACAGTTCACAGTCTAAACAAGCCAAGACACAGGATGTAAATAAATATAACAATCTAAGGGGATACTGCAGTGTTGGGGAATTTCAATTCCTTATGAATGAAATGATATTTCACCCCTTATGCCCCTGGGACTTTGATAGGGATTACACTGAACCTCTAGATCACTTTCAGGAGCACTGGCATACATTTTTTAAACAGTTTATTCATACATCATATACTTCTTCCATATTGTACAGTCTACGGCTGTCTGTTTAATCACATAGCTTTGCATTCATAACCACAATGAATTTTAGAATATTTTTATTACTACTAAAAGAAAAATATCCTACCATTTAAACCTCCTATTAACGATACTTAGCATTGTTATGATACCTTTGTTACAACTGATGAAAATATTACAATATTATTGTTAGATATAGTCAGATTTTTTTATTTTTTTTTTAAAGAAGCCTTAGATTACATAAATCTTACGTACTTGGTGTTGGAATTTGTAGGTGTACATCCAAGAGACTCTTGTCTTTGGTTTGCCCATGTGCCAGCTTGGACAAGAACCTCAGTGGAGTTGCAACACTAACACTCCAGCTCATTGGAGTCACCCAGGATGACTAACTAGGAGATGATGATGGACAACAACCATCTCAATTAACAGAGAGAGTCTGCCACTGCAAAGCAGGATAGTTTCATCCATCTTACTTATGGTATATAAGCCCCCTCTCAATTAGAGGTGGAGTGGACATCAGCATCCCAGAATACTCAGGATTGGGGAAGGAACATGACATGAACTATAATGGACTTACTGGTATTCTACTATAGACATATTATGATTCTAGCAATGGAAGAAATTGCAACATTGATGTGGAGCCAGTGGCCAATGGAGGCTCTGGGGCAGGGAGAGGGAAATACAGTTGTAATATGGGTTTTTTTGGGGGGACTTGGGAATAATCCTGAATGACACCACAATGACAGATATGGGCCATTGTATATCATCACATAACATGCAAAACTGTGCAGAAGAGCTGTAGACTACGATGTGAACTATGGTCCATACTTAATGGCAAAACCCCAGGATGCATTATTCAATTGCAATGAATGTGACACACTAATGAAGGATGTTTATGTGGGTTTGTGGGAGGTGTGGGGAGTGGGGCATATGGTAATCCCTATAATTTTTGTGTAATATTTATGTGATTTAAGTATCTTTTAAAAAGTAAAGAAAAATTTTTATAAAAAATATATTGATGGGAACTTTTGTGGCTCAATTGTTGAGCACCAGCTTCCGACATGCAATGTCTGGGGCTCAATCCCCTGCCTCAGTACCTGAAAAAAAAATGTATTGAGCTCTAAATTTACGTGAATCTTTGTGAATTGATATTATCTATACCCTTATTCTTTATGTGTTTAAGTTATATTTCAATAAAAAGATAAGAGAAAAAAATGAGAGAGAGAGAGAAAATACTGAAGGCAGCAAGAAAAAAGAGAACCATCACGTACACAGGAAGCATAATAAGATTAAGTGCTGATTTCTCATCTGAAAGCATGGAGGCAAGAAAGCAGTGGTAGGACATAGTCAAGGTAGTAAAAGAAAAAAAAACTTCCACCCAAGAATTCTCTATCCAGCAAAGCTGGCATTCAAAACTGATGAAGAGTTCAAAATATTCACAGGTAAACAGAAATTAAGAGAGTACGCCAATAAGAAACCTGCCCTTCAAGAAATACCAAAGAGAGTTCTGTAGGTCGAAAGTTAAAAACAGGAGAGAGATAGTTGGAGGAGACTGTAAGAACAAGTAAAAAGACAAAAGAAGATAAAAAACAATATATAATATACAGAAACACAAAGAAAATATGGCTAATGTAAGTAATTCCTTGAGAATAATAACCCTGAATGTTAAAGGGTTAAACTCAGCAGTCAATAGACACAGATTGCCAGAATGGATAAGGAAATATGACTCATCTATATGCTGTTTAAAAGAAACCCAGCTTAGACCCAGGAATTCAAGGAGGCTGAAAGTGAATGGCTGGAAAACAATTTTACAAGCAAACAATAAACAAAAAAGGGTGGGAGTAGCTATATTAATATTGGACAAAATCGACTTTAAATGCAAAACTATTGTAAGAGACAATGATGGACACTATATATTAGTAAAAGGGGTAATCTTTCAAGAAGAAATAGCAATCATAAACATTTATGCACCTAAGAGGGGAGCCTGAAAATACATGATGCAAACATTGGAAAAACTAAGTGGAAAAACAGATGTCTGTACAATTATAGCAGGGGATTTTAATACACCATTATCACCATTAGACAGAACATCTGAACAGAGAATAAATAAAGGAACAAAGACTTTGAATAGTACATTAGTGGATCTGGACTTAATAGACATATACAGAACACTACACCCAAAGATTTCACAAGAAAGGAAAACTACAGACCAATCTCTCTAATGAACCTAGATGCTAAACCCTCAACAAAATAATTGCTAATCATATTCACAATGCATCAAATGAATTATACACCATGACCAAGTGGGTTTCATGCCAGGTATACAAGGATGGTTTAACATAAGAAAATCAATCAATGTAAAATACCACATTAAAAGATCTGAAAAAAAATTACATGATCATCTCTATAGATGCAGAAAAAGCATTCGACAAAATACAGTACTCTTTCCTGATAAAAACACTGCACAAGATAGGAATAGAAGGAAACTTTCTGAACATGATAAAGGGCATATATGAAAACCCCACAGCTAATATATACAAAACTGAAATCATAAAAGCTTTCCTTTTAAGATTTGGAACAAAACAAGAATGCCCACTATCACCACTCCTATTTAACATTGTGTTAACTTGCTCGAGCACTGAGGCAAAAAAAAGATATAAAATGCATCCCTATTGGAAAAGAAGGAATAAAAAATTCACTATTTCCAGACAACATGATCCTATAAATGGAAAGCCCTGAGAAATCTACAAGAAAGCTTCTAGAGCTTATAAATGAGTTCAGTAAAGTCATAGGTTACAAGACCAATGTCCCATAATCAGTAGAATTTCTGTATACCAAAAATGAACAATCTGAGGAAGAAATCAAGGGAAAAATACCATTTACAATAGTAAGTAAAAAAAAATCAAATATCTAGGAGTAAATTTAACTAAAGATGTAAATGACTTGTTCACAGAAAACTAAACAGCGCTGTTAAAGGAAATCAAAGAAGACTTAAATAAATGGAGGAATATTCCCTGATCATGTTTAGAAAGAATAAACATCATTGAGATGTTTATCCTGCGCAAACTAATATACAGATTTAATGCAATCCCAATAAAAATCAACACAGCATTTTTTACTGAGTTGGAAAAACTAACTATGAAATTTATTTGGAAGGGTAAGAGGCCCAGAATCACCAAGGACATATTGAAAAATAAAAATGAAATTGGAGGAATCACACTACCTAACTTTAAAGCATAATACAAAGCTACAATGGTCAAAACTACATGGTATTGACATAAGGATAGATATAAGACCAATGGAACCGAATTGAGAGCTCTGATATAGATCCTCAAATATACAGTCATTTGATATTCAACAAGGCCACCAAGCCCACTCAACTGGAAGAGAATCGCCTCTTCAATAAATGGTGCTTGGAGAATAGGATATCCATATTGAAAAGAATTGGAGAGGAACATCATCTCACACTTTATATGATAATCAACTCAATATGGATAAAAAATTCTAAGTATAAGAGCCTCAATCATAAAGACCTTGGAAGATAACGTAGGGAGGCATCTACAGAACATTTTATTAGGAAATGGCTTCATGAACTTCACACTCAAAGCATGAACAACGAAAGAAAAAATAGATAAACAGAACCTCCTCAAAATTAAAACCCTTTGCACCTCAAATGAGTTTGTTAAGAAAGTTAAAAGACAGCTTACAAAAAGGGAGAAAATATTTGGTAACCATAAATCTGATAGGAACCTAATAACCAGCATTTGTAATGAAATCGTATATTTCAAAAATAAAAAAGACAAACAACCCGTTTAGAAAATGGACAAGTGACCTGAAGAGACACCTTTAGTCTCAACATCAGTAGCTATTAGGGAAATGCAAATGAAAACTACAGTGAGATACCATCTTAAACCCATTAGACTGGCGGCCCTTAAAAAAACAAAGGACCACAAGTGTTGGAGAGGATGTGGAGGAATGGAAGCCCTCATCCATTACTGGTGGGAATGTAAAATGGTCCAGCCATTGTGGAGGATATTGGCAGTTCATCAAAAAACTAACTATAGATCTGCCATATGACCCAGCAATGCCACTCCTGGGTACATACCCAGAAGAACTGAAAGTAAGGACATAAACAAGTATATGCACACCAATATTCCTAGCAGCATTATTCACTATTGCCAAAAGTTAGAATCAACCCAAATGCCCATCAACAGATGAATGGATAAACAAAATGTGGTATATACATACAATGGAATAGTACTCAACTGTAAGAAGGAATACAGTACTAACACATGGGATAACATGGATTAATCTTGAGGACCTTATGTTGAGTGAAGCTGGCCAGGCATTGAAAGATAAATATTACATGACCCCTCTGATATGAATTAAGCAAATCGAGCTGACTCAGAGAGCTGAGTCTGGAAGATAGTTTTACAGGAAATAGGAAGGGAGAAGAAAGTTGTGATGCAACACCCATATGGGCGAAATGTAGGATAAGGTAGAAGTAAGTAGTTGTGCAGTGAAGAGATATGACAGGGGTGTACGGATACTATTGGGTTGGGTGGTGCAAGCTTGACAGGGGGTAGGTTAGGGAGTATGGGTTGGAGGGTCCAAGGAATTAGGAGGAGGGTTGTAGGAGGGAATAGGTGCACACTGGGGATAGGTGGGTACGTGAGTGAAACTACAATGTTGAGAAAAATCTTTTGGCAATAAGACAAGGAAGCAGTACTGGTTTAGGGTGTTGAATGGGGGGCATTTGGGAAAAGGCACACCTGGGACAGTCTCCTAGAGAATGTGCGAGTGATCATTTTGTCATAGTGTGCTGTATCAGTGAGGGGAGACCCACGTAATGAGTTGGAAGGAGTTGGATGCCCATGCTGGGGAGGTCCCATATACTCTCAAACTGAGGATGGGGGTGTCTCTTGAAAGCATAGGCAGTTCCTAATAGAGAAGGACAGACTAATGTGTCCAGCCCTCAGTGTTGTTGCAAGTATCTATGAATCTTGTTCTTTAAGGAGTGACTCCTGATAGTCCCCATGGTGACTGAGGGGAGGGGAAGGGAGGAATAGAAGAGATTGAAGAGGGGGTGTTTGTGGGCAATGGAAGTGTTCTGCATCATCATGCAAGGATGGATATAGGACATGTTAAATTTCATCCAAATTTATAAAAGTGTATGGTCCAAAATGTAACCATAATGTAAATCATTGAACATGGTTAATAGCAATGTTTCAATATTTGTATATCAATTATAACAAATGTACCATACATATGTATAATGTTAATAATAGGGGAAAGGGATTAAGAGGGAGGATAGTGGGTAGACGGGAATCCCCCATATTCTGTATGTGACTTTTCTGTAACCTAAAGCTTCTTTCAAGACTAAATGAAAAAAATAAGACACTGTGGGAATAAACGGGAAAAAATATAACTGTACACCCAAGACAACAGATCTTACAGTGATTAAAGACAAAATGTCATTTTTTTTACTTTAAAAATTTTTTTAAATATATTTTTATTTATTTTTAAAAGATACTTAGATTACATAAATTATTACATAAAAAATATAAGGGATTCCCATATGCCCTACTCCCCAGACCTCCCACTTTTCCCCACATTAACAAGGCCCTTCATTAGTATGGTATATTCATTTCAATTGATGAACACATTTTGGAGTATTGCCACTAAACATGGATTATAGTTTACATTATAGTTTTTTTTGTTTGTTTGTTTTATTGTTGTTGTTTAAGGTTTTTATTTCATTACATTATAGTTTACACTCTCTGCCACTCAATTCTGTAGGCTATGGCAGGATATATAATGGCCTGGATCTGTCACTGCAATGTCATCAAGGTCAATTCCAACTCCTGAAAATGCTTCCATATTGCACCTCTTTTTCCTTCTCCCTGACTTCAGCACCTCCAGTGGCCACTG
>JAQZBX010033581.1:11818-25434 GCA_029593785.1 Cabassous unicinctus | reverse complement strand
TTACCAAGTGCCAACTAGCAATGCATCTGGAAAAAGACCTTGACCAAAAGGGAGAAATGATAAGTACAAATAATTTTTTATGGCTAAGAGATAGCAAAGGAATTTGGGAGTTCATTCCAGAGGTTATGCTTATGCATGTCTCAGCAGGATCTCATTGACTGCCACAGTAAACAGTGCCTCAAACAGCGGGGCTCCTGAGGGCTCTGGAGACATCCAGACACTATAAGCTGGGCAGACAGTTCAGGAATTCAGCACCCTGTCAGTGGGCCTTACTTTGGAACTTATGCTACCCAGTGTAACAGAGTCATACTCATTATAGTTTCCCTACACAAAAAAGGGAGTTTGTAGAATGAATTATATACTCCCATTTAGGCATGTTCTTAATCTTATTCTGCATTCCTGTAAGTGTGAAGTCATTGTAAAGAGGATCTCTTAAAGATCTTACATTTAGTTAAGGTGTATCTGAACATATTGAGTCCTTTACAAGCAGAATAAATTCAAATACAGTAAGAGAAAAAGTTATGCAGATGACCTGGAAGCCATAAGTCAATGGAACCCAGAAGAGAAAGGAGGGGATATTGCCCCTGTGATGTGAGGCAGGCATACAAGCCAAGGAAACTCAAGGATAGCTGGCAGCCAGCAGCAGAATGTAATAGACTTTGGGGAGAAAGCATCATCTTGCTGATGCCTCAATTTTGGACTTCTCTTAGTCTCAAAATTGTGAGCCAATAAATTCTCATTATTTTAGCCAACCCATTTTTTTTTTTTTTTGGTGTTTGTCATAGCAGTCCTGGCAAACTAAGACAAGGTTTCTTAATGGCAAGCAAACCACAGTTTGTTTTTTTCCTACTTCACTGCATTACCTTATGATTTCAAGGGCTTTGATTTAGTTAAAATTCAGTAGTGACCTAGGTTTGAGTATAACCTCTTTGCTTCAAGTACTTTCACAAAAATTAACTTAGGAAACTGTAGGAGAATAGAGATAGATCATTCCTTGCAATTTGATTTGCTTTTATGCCACTGAAACACTCCCCCAAACTTCTCTTTTTTACTTCAGCACTGTGCTTCAAGTGCTTCAATGATTTGCTTCATGTGATTAGTCCAAAATAGTTAGTGGGGAACTGAACTTCCATAATCAGCAATAAAAAAATTAATGAATAAATTTGTCAACATACCATCATGGGTTTGACAAAATCACCCCAGATTTCTTAAGATTATACTTTTAATTTACTTGGAGATTTAGATTTCTTCTGGGAGTTGTAGAGGAGTATTCTTTCTTAAAATTGTTAGTCCTCAATCCTCCCTTAAATTGTGATGAGATGCCATATTTTAAAATTTAGTGGTTTTGCTTATAATATAAATATTTCATATAAACTGTGCTCCTTAAACTTAGTTTTGGAGCTAGGTGTTTGTAGACATTGTCTTATTTACAACATTTTCTCCATTTAGAAGCCTTACTCTATTTTTTATTAGGTTACACTAGATAATATTTACATATGTTTTAGACTTCTACCACTTGAGATAATACTTATGTTTATATGATGATGAAATAATTACATTTAAATACTTTTATCTTATTTCTGAGTTTGTGATGCCTTGACCATAAAATACACATGATATTATTGTTTATCCAGCTGAAATAACATGGATTTTAACTTAAGAGAAAGGGGATGATGTCTGAAAAAATAAGGCAAGGCAGTAGGTAATTTTTGAAAGAAGTTACAGCAGCAGGAAAAACTACCTAGGTTTTGAGAAAGAGATTGGGGCAGTTGAATGTGCAGGCCAATGGAAAGTGGTTCTTTACCCCCATACAATCAAAATTTTCTTAGATAGATATTATTGAGCCATATTTTTAAAATGTGGAAACCAAGACCAAAAGGGGCCAAGAAGCTTACCAAAGTCCCCAATGTACAGGTTTTCCACTAAAGCAGGGTATCTTTTATGTACATAGTCAGACTTCAAATGCTGTTTTCAGTGAATGGATTAGAAATTATTCAAAATATTTTAATACATGAAGATAGATCTACATCTGAATGTACAAGTGCACACCTGCACACTTGCACAAACCTGAATAGAGTAAACTGTTATGTGCAAGATGTCCAATAAGCCAGGCCTTATTCCTCAATTAGGTCAGATCCATGTCTTTAAAAGGAGAATAGCCTTTAAAATAAGATTCCTGGTCCTCAGCATAGATCTACTGAGAAAGAAGTTCCCAGAGGTAGGGCCAGAAATTTGAACATTTTACCAATCTCTCTACCCCCCTCACCAACCTTTAAAAACAAATGAATGTCTAAAGAACATTCCCAAAATTGTTCTACTGTGGACTTATTATTATTATAACAATGGAAGAACTCTTATCATTGATATAAGGGCAGTGGCCACCAGAAGTTCTGAGGGGAGAGAGAGGAAAGAATAGGTGTAACATAGGAGCAGTTTCGGGACACTGGAATTGTCCTGCATGACACTGCAGTGATAGATACAGGCCATAATACATTTTGTCATAACCTATAAAATTGTGGGGAGCAGAGTGTAAACTGTAATGTAAACCACAGTCCACACTTAGTGGCAATGCTTCAATAGGTGTTCATCAATTCTAACAGAAGTACCACACTCATGAAGGTTGTTGTTAATGTGGGAAAGTGTGGGAGGGGAAGGGAGTGGGGCATATGGGAATCCCTTATATTTTTTATGTAACGTTTATGTAACCTAAAGCTTCTTTAAAAATAAAGAAAAATAATTTTAAAAAACCATGAATGTGCATTCACTCCCTCAATAATAGTTAATATGTTCATGTTTTAGATATACTGATTTAAGTGATTTTGGAGGAAAATTCTAAATTTGAAATTGTTATGTGCATGGTGAAGTTGTTAAAGAAAGATGCTCTAAGGAAGTATGCGGCAGTTTGAGATTATTTTATGAATTCCAAAAAGAAAAAGATTGTCTTTGCAAACTAATTTTTTCCTCTGGATAAGATACCATTTGATTGCATTAAACTCCATTGAGGGACCTTCTATTAGATTACTTGATAAGATTGTTTTAGGGCTTTTGTTTGGACTACATCAGTGAGGTGTGACTCAGGTTGAGTCCCTGCCCCCTTGCTGGGTCTGATATAAATGGACTCACAGGGACAGACACAGAGGGAAAAAAAGGAACTTCCATATTTGATTCTGCCATGTGAGAGAAAAGACTCCAGTTTTGCCCACAAGCTGAGCTGCAAAGAGAGAAACCCTAAGAGACAAGCCCTATGCCAGGACAGAGATAGGACTACAGGATTGCATAAGCAAGAAGCCCGAAGAGGATGGGCCCATGGAGCATTTCAAGAGGTGATCTCGGAAGGGAAGCCTGAAACCTCTGCAGAGATCGGCCACCATCTTGCTTCACCATGTGGCAACAACTCCAAGATCAACAGTAGCTGAGTTTGATGAGAAAGCATCTCTGCTGATGCCTCAATTTGGACATTTCATGGCCTTATAACTGTAAGATTTTACCCCAAGTAAGTCCCCATTATAAAAGCCAACCAATTTCTGCTACTTTGCATCAGTAGCCCTTTGGCAATCAAAACAAAGTGCTTCAGGTCATTTATTGCCTGCCTTTCATTAGTTGTCCAATGGCATGTTTTATATACATTGCTTTAGGGTTCAGTTGCTTTTGTTTAGCTATATAGCCTCAATCTTTTAAACCCATGATTTTATGACCTACACATCTGCCTATTTGATATTATTCCAATTCAGACCACCAACTTTTTCATAAAAGCCATCAAGAACTTAGGTAAATTGACTAAAGGCAGATAAAATTCAGTGATCTGATGATATATAACATTACCTTGTTATGTAAAATACCAAAGCTGTGAGCCTTCAGCATTTTTCCCTTGTTATTTAAGAGGCTATGCTGATATATACCAGCTGAAAACTTTTAAATCTCTTTCTTTAATCTCATGATCTGAGAATGATCTGCAAATTCCAATATGAAGTTTATGTTGGCTGTGTAAATGCCAAAGTATTTCTTAGAGATACAATCATGCTGGCACTATAAGTTATACAGAAAATTTCTTGGAAGAAACTTAAAAAAGATATTTATCTGAGCATGTTTAAAATTACCTTTTAAGGGATTTTTTTTCCACTTGAGGACAGAGTTCTGCTTTGAGAGTATTTTTTAATGATGTGAACATTTGTTAAAAGGGAAAAAAAATCAATTAGAAATTGATAGAATATAAACACTGTTTCTAGAACATATGTCTGTATATAAAACCAAGCACTGGAGAGTGATACTATGTGGTTGGTTTGTTACCAAAAACAAAAGCCCACTAAATCCTTTAACTCACTTGAGCCTTGTATTAGCTAGAATATGCTGTGTAATGTTAAAGTTAAAACAAATATAACAAATAACACAAATTTCAGTGGCTTAAAAGTGAAAGACATTTATTTCTTATACACACTAAATATCCAATGAAGTTTAGCAAACAGCTTCTGCTTTTATAGTCTCTAATGGATCCACAGTGATGGAGGCTCCAAACTTGACTGCTCAGTGCAGTAGAAAGTTAGAAATGTTGCAAATTTTGCACTGGCCTTAAAAGTTCCACCAATTTCTTCTGCTCACAATTCATTGGTCTATGTACATCACATGGCCACAATGTACATCACAATTCATTGGTCAATGTATATCACATGCTTCAAAGGGAGCAGGAAAGGGCAGTCCTGCCATATGCATGAAAGTAGGTGAGCTGGGAATAGGTGGTGAGCAGGCCTAAACCTTACAAAATTGGGAAAATGATATTAAATAATTACAGGCTCTGAGCATGGCACAGAGACCTGTTATGCAAAGCAACTACCTAAAGGAAGGGCTGAATCACAAGGAGAGCCACATACAGCTAACTCATGGATGAAAGGGAAACTAATCAGCAATGGTGAATCTAGGTGCTCAGCCAAGAGATTTAGTATGGGACAGGGGCAAAATAACAAAAATTTCCAAACAAAGAATGGAAGAAGAGACTCGGACTTTGCTGATTCATGGTCAAATAGAGAGATGTTTTAGTGTGTCTTGAGTTCCAAGAAGAGGCATGGTCAGAGTAAACCCTAGAAAGAATATTTATTTTGTTTCCTGGGCTACTCAAGCAAATATCATGAAAGGGGTCAGGTTAAACAATGAGAATTTATTACCTCATAGTTTTGAGGATAAAAGAAAGTCCAAATAAAGGTGTTAACAAGGTGATGCTTTCTTCTTAAAGAAGGTGGCATTCTGGGCTTGCTGTCAGTGATCCTTGGTTCTTAGCTTGTCACATGGCAAGGCACATGCAGCATCTCCTGGTCTCTCCCAACTCTTCCAGGTTCCTTTGGTATTCAACCTCTTGTTTCCTGTGGTTTTCTCTCTCTCTGTCTGAATTTCATTCTACTTATAAAGGACTCCTGTAATAGGATTAAGATCCATCCTAAAGGAGGTGGGTCACACCTTAACTGAAGTAACCTCATCAAAAGTTTCTACTTGCAATAGGTTTACATCCACAGGAATGGATTAGATCTCAGAACATGTTTTTCTGGCATAGCTACAGCTCCATACCACCACAGATATATTCAGTAGATTTTTATTAAATTAGATGTCATATACTTCAGTAAAGTGTAAACTCAACTCTATATGAAGGTGTATTATTATTAAGTGATTAAGGATGGAATTCATTACATTAGCATTAAAATGGTGAAATTAATTTAAAACACTATTGTTGATGCTTTAAAATCAGGTTGGTTATTTCTAAGTTTGTTTTACTTGCCAAAGTGATGGCATTAGGTCATTCTTGCTAGATCTCAGAGATCAGTATTTCCCTCTGTAGAAACTGCTTTGTTTTCCAACTTAGGGCAAAGTAAATGTTGAATTACTGGGGCAGTTGAAGACCTGCAGAATGTGAGTTTAGCAACATTTTAAAGATTAATAGATATTAACTCTATTCTAATGAGCTGCAAATGGATATGACTAAAACTGCTCTTATAAAAAACCAGAGAATCAAGAAATTACATAAAATAAGGCCATTATCTAGAACAACACCAATGTCTTAATAGAGAATACCAACTAAACAAATGTTTCTCCATTTTTGCCTCTAATCCAAAGCCTATAATTGGACATTTGAAGCTTGATATATCTGTCTCCCTCACTAGACTGAGGACTCCCGAAGTATAAGCTTTGTGACTTTTTTCTTCTCTTTCCCATGCCTAGCACACACTGTAGACATCTTTTTCTTTTAATAAAAATAACTGATATTTTTCCCTTGTGATAGAGATCGTTTTTCTATTAAGACTTCTGTGACTGACTTTGACAAAGAAAATGTGGGTGGAAGTGACTTTATGCCACTTCTGGGCAGAAGCGTTGAAAGCCATGTGGGTCACCATATCTCCCTTGCAACTTCTGCAATAAGTGGAATGTTCCAGATACTGTTCTACTCTCCTGGGTCCTGAGTGGAGCAGAGCCTCTGTTCACCCACAATGAATATGAGTGAGAAGTATCCTTTGCTGTTGTAAGCACCTAAGATATTAGGAGTGTTTGTTACCTCAGCATAACTTAGCATATCATGACTGATAAATGGTATATTTAGAACAAAACTAAGGCCTTGCAAGAATAGAAAAATCCTGGTAAATAAAACACAATCATTGTAACAAAATCCATGAACTAAAGCTTATGCCTTTTATTTATAGGAAATTCTTCAGGCCCAAATTCAGATTCTGACTTTAAAACCCAAAGCTCAGGAAAGTTGTTACTTGGTCAAATTTACCAAGGAAATAGGTAGTAGAGACATGATCCAATCTTTGATCTGAATGACTTCAAAGACCGTGGTCCCTGAACTATCCCCTATATCATGCAGGCATTATTCCCATTTTGCGTAAAGGGAAACTGAGTTTGGGGAAGTTAGTTGGCTACTATAAAGAAGCTCAGTTAACTCTATGCCTGGCATTATTTCCACCACTATAGTTTCATTGTTGGATAGAGCACTTGTAATGCATATTCTAGAAATGTGGTGTGACAAAGCTTACTAGAAGCTATCCCATAGCCCATATTCCTCTCATCTCCTGTGCCTGCAGTGAGCCAGAAGTTGCATACCTGAATTCAAACCTCTTAGTAACCACATGAATAGAAGTCATATACCTACTACCCTAGTTACTATCTGTGACAAAATGGAGAGCAGATAAATATTTTCTGCCTTTCTGTATTTTCTTTGTAAAAATTCTTAGCTGTTAAATGTGCATATGGCCAAATCTGAGCAGGTAACAATTAGAAATGGGCCTCAAAAAGGTGGAAGTGACAGGTAAATTTTTTGTCTTCCTTTGGTACCTACTCAGCAGTAAAGGGTTTTGTCCTACAGCATCAAAGTTGAGAACTATGCAGACTTAATTATAGTAAGTATACTAATTTTACACATTTCAGAGAAGTTGGTCAAAAAGGTTTCAATTTTCCAATGTGTGTTAAAAATGATTAAACTTGAGAAATTTTCTGAATCCACTTCAGGATAAGGGAGTTGATCAGGAAACCAGAGGACTGGACAGTCAAGTAGGAGAGTTAGGAGTCTGCCACAGACTGGTGGGTCACAGTCTACTAGTCAGGCTCTATCCATCTGGGCTCAGAGGAAATGAGAGATGCCCTAATGGGTTTTCTGGCCTCTACTGAGGAGAAAGACAATGGCTAACTCAGTCAGCCTTTCTATTCTGCCTTGTCCCAGTGCTGCTTGTCCTTCAGATGATTCATCTGAGTCCATAGCCAAGTACTCCTGGGCCCTGATTTAACTTCATTAGAGTTCTGAAGAGAAAAAATACCCTGCATTTAAAGGGAAAATAGTTATTCCCAAAAGAACGTTTAATATGCATGTTGTATTGGCAACCCTGCCCAACTTCTATATACTGTATAATTCAGTAATATATTGACTTGACATTTATAAAAGACATCTATGCTGTATTATGCACTTTCCTCTGGGAAGTATTTATAAAATTGTGAGAATGTCTTCTCCCTACCATGTCTAAGAGAATGCTAGAAATTGCAGGTAGAAATAAATTATTGCATTATCTACTCATTCCCTTGGTGAATAAAATTGTCAGACCTACTTTTCTATGCCAAGTCCCGCTAGTATGGCACTTGCTTCATTTGAATGAGGGTGGGACTCTGCTATTGTTCCTTATTGCTATAATCCAAAATCTTTCCTTGGCTCTGGGTTTTATTCTCCGTATCAAAGTTGGCATTTCATACTCTGCAGAAAATAAATGTATCTGTTCTCCAATGTTTCCTCACTTTGTAAGCAGAAGATCCAAGGGTTGTTTAATTCCCATTTTTATGCCTCCAAAAATACACTACCATCTTCTACTTGCTATACAGTGGAAATATATCTGATTTATCTTTTGCTTTATACACCAAACAGAAAGGCTTCAAGCCAAGTCTTTCATTACTGAAAAGGCTTATCTTTTATTGGAGGAGATTTCTTTTTTTTCTTTTTTTTTTTTTTCAGGGTAGAATTCTTGTTGTTAATACTATTTTTAATACTCATTCCTTGAAGAATGGCTCTACTGCTGATCAGGTTCAGTAATAATATAAAATGGTTACCATGGTGGCCTGGTGGCTAGTGTTTTAATGGGGAGCATTTGGGTTCAGCAAATCAGGTCAGAGAAAATAACTTTTTTTTTTTTTCTGTAAGCTTCAGTCATTTTAATTTGGGTCCTGAGTGAAACCTTTGCATTGTTTTAAAAGATTCATCAATTATCATGCATGGGAGAATCTATCCCTACGTGTCTCTTATAAGATTCCTATAAAGACTCATAGAATCCCAAAGAAGGAATAGGGCTCAATAATTTATTATGTCCACTTTCTCCAACAAAATATGTATTAAAACTTAGATTGTTAACTTTCTTTTTCCCTTAAGATATTCTGATATGGTGTGATTAAGTTAATTTGCTCATTTTTCCTGATACTAATGAATCAAAGGTTATGGGTTCAAACACCATGTGGGCCAGTTAAGTTTGCATGCCCCTAGAGTCCCAGAGAGACTAGGACTAGTGGACAATCAGGTTTTCTGATGAAAGGTTAATTTATATGCATGAAGGAAATCACTGAAAATATTCCATGCATAGATTTTCTCAAGCCTTCTGATAGTCTGTACATAGTTCAACACTCTTAAAGCAAGGTATTTTACTTCCTATAATCTTAGAACTGGAAATCATGTCAGAAGATTTTTTTGTTTTTGATCTGGCTCCCTGCCTTCCAACAAGTAAATCTGAATTCCATTTATTGTTTCCCTCACACTCCTTTTGGAGTTGAACATCTGGTAGGTAGTTTTATAGAATACCCTTTAATACTCTTACAGATAATAAAATTACTCTGTCGTTTTTCTGTCACATTAAGCAATCCAAATTTATACAATTCCAGTTAGATTTATTTTAGTGTGTCTTGTTTATCCTTACTTTTGCCCCAATTTTCTACAATCATTAAAATAGACATTATAATATTCTTCCCTTGGCTTGATCCACAACAACCCCTTGCAGGGACATGATGCCAGCAATGGAGAAAGTGACCCTTTTAAATGTGCTAACTGGTTAATTGAAGTCATTTTCTTACAAAGAATGGTACTCCAGAACATCTATATCCCATCATAAGCTTCTTTGAGAATAGGAATAGGGTCCTTAATAATCGAAACGTTTCTTAATGGAAGAGAACCATTTTTAATGCAATTACCTTTTATTTGATGCAAGGACTTTTCCACGGGGAGTTATTATCACCCCAATACAAGGGGACTGATTTGCCCAAATGGAAACAGTAAAGCCTGCTGGCCCATACCCATTTGAGAACTGATATAGTAAATGGTACTGTTTACTCAACTTAAAGTCATACATAGCTTAAAACAGTTTGCCTCAAATTTTTATTTATTGAGTCTTTGGTGATCACCTTTTACAGAATAATCAACACAAAGAGAGGAAAAGTCATCTGATAGCAAATTTGGTAATTTTGAGCAGTGGCATTACAATACTGAAAAGAAAACACAAATGGCCTAAATATGATATCAAAAGGAAATATTTTAAATGGGATGGCAAAGGAAAATAAAGCATGGTCCATCTGAGTACAGGAAAATAAGAGAAAATCTCACTTTAAAGCCAGAAGTGGTCACAGCTGTGGGTGGAAGAAGGATAAATTGGCCAAAACCAGATGAAAATGAGCTTGTCAAGGAAGATAGAAACGAGCTATGGGAGTAGCGTCAGTCACACAAAAGCCAAGCCTAGGGACTAAATCTTTGTGACTTTTCCTTTTACCACCAAAGTGCAAGTATCCACCTCAGAGTTGTATCAGCAGGAATTCAACAGGACTGTGACTACTTTGAAAGTTGTATTTGCTAAGTGTGATTTGGTTAACATCCAGAAATGGACCCCACGCACCTCAGATCAGAAGGCAATGTGCATGTCATGGAAATGCATTGAAATATTTTCATGCATTGCATTGAAATATGTTCCAGCAAATGGAACAAAATGTGCCGTTATTATCAGGTTATCTAATCCTCAGTTTGCCTATGGATGGACATTCTACCAGCCTCATCTTTTTAATTATACTTTTGTTGAGCGTTTGTTGACAGATTTGGAGATGTTTTAAAGATCATCTTAAATCTTTAAATCTTAAATCTTTCCTAGTGTTTGTAGTTAAACTCTGGGTCATTTGTCAGGATAGAAAAAAGAACTCATAAAAAAGGTGGGTCTGATAAGTCTTGCCCTTTGCAGATGGACCATGGGCTTAGATGTCCACTGCATACACAGGAGCAGGCAAAGGGAGACACTTTCCTTGTGTCTGTCTTCTCTCCCTTCCTCCTTTCATCCCTTTGACTTTCCTTGTTTTTCTTTGCCTATCTTTCTTACTTTCTCCTTCTCTTTTTCTTTCTTGAGTGAATCCTGCTGTACCTCTTTTGCAGCACCATTTTTCTTGTTCTCAACACATTTATGGATTTAATGGCTCAAGCCATTCATATATTTGAAAAACACCAATGTTAATGAAAATTACAGAAAAAAAAGTATATTGTGAAGAGTGCCCTTTCTTTGCCTGGGAAAGTCCCCCTCTCTTCTTTTGTCAAATTCCTATCTGCTCTTAAAGCTGAATTGCATGTTTTTTGTTTTTGTTTTTTTTTAATGAAACTTTCACTGACCACTGATGACCCCAGGCAGAATCCTTCAGGCTCTCATAAAAATCTGGTATTTCTTCTAATCAGTAATAGTGGTCCCATTACATCCTAATTATTTGAAGAACCGATAAAATTTTTGATAGCATGGATTGAATTATTTAATCATCTGTGTATTCTTGCTTCTAGCACAATGCATGGCACATAGGCACTTAATAAATGCATGTTGATATGCACTGAATTCGTGAATGAAACTCTTATCTGAATATTGCTGAGCTAACCCATCAAATACTTCTGTTCCCTGAGTAGAAAATTTCTACTTAATATCAATCAATGAAATTTAAATAAGACATATTTGCTTTGACGCCTGGACTAATTTTGAACTATGTGCCTTTGTCTATTGTCTTAAATATGATATGTATATGTATAAAAAGTTTTATATATGTTTATATATATCTCTTGTATCTGATGATATGCTTATATGTGTATGTATGTGGGTATATATGTGTATATATATATGTTTGTGTGTATACCTACATATGTATACATACTTATACATCAGCATATATATATAAAATCCACATGCATACATATATATATATATATATATATATAAATGTATGTTAGATATTAGTGAACCTGTTCAAACAGAGCTCTTCCATTCAACAAATATATTGTCTTTTTATGCCAAGGTACTCCACTAAGTATTGGTAATAAAGTAATGAATTAGGCAAAAATATTTCCTTTCTTCTTAAACTGTGTAGTATTGTGAAAAGATAGATATCAAATAGCTAAAATAAAGTATAAAACTAACAATTTGAGTGACACCTAGAATATGTAAAATAAATAGGAAAAATATGTCTAATAGAAAAAATGATGTATATGAATAGGCAATTCAGGGAAATAGAAGGTTAAATGGTAAACTATAGGGAGATACTCAGTCTCATTTATATTGAGGTAAAAAAAACCTCACATTATATTGAGGTTATTTCAACTATGCCGAAATAACACTTTACACCCACCAGAAGAGCTAAAACAGAAAGTAGGACAACACCTATATTGGCAAGAATGTAAGAAACATGAGTCCTCAAGCACTGTTAGTGACAGTTTAAACTGATATAGTAGTTATGGAAAGAATCTGGCAGTATTTTGTACAATGAAATTCATAAATTCCCCATAACACAGCAATACTATTCTTGTATAAAGACCCAGAACCCTTTATATATATATATCTCCATCCAAGAGATAAACACATAAGCCTTTTTACTGCATCAATACAGGAAGGGAATCATATTCAAGGTTGTGGTTTGTGGTAGGATGGAACCGGAGGTAATATAATTGTCCTTTAGAGCAATGAATATAATGTACACACAATAGCAAATGTTCTGCATCTCTTAGAAACAATCAGCTCCAGCAACACAGAAGATCTTAATGCTGAGTAGGAAAAAAATTGTACGAGACCAAACTAAGGACATATCAATTGAATGAATACATAAGAGGGGTTATCTGTGATGGGGGTTTGAATAGAAGTGGAGGTAAGTAAGTTATGAAAAGACAAGAAGAAAATAATATAAAATGGAAGAGTGTTCTTGCAAAGAAATAAGGGGTGATTCTCTATACCTAGGATCACATCAAACATCTGAAGGAAGTAAAACAAAAACCTAAAATCCAAACTTTGTTCTTGATCAACTTGACAGAACTTATGTAAGCCCAGCTATTGAAAATTGCATTCTTTTGAAATGCAGCCTTTCTGTCATATGGAACCTTGTTCTTTCTTAATTTAGCAAATTTTCATTTGCATCATTTTTCCTGGAGACCATCAAAAGAATACAAATCATAGAGTTGATAAAATGGTTTTAAAAAGTATTATTGAGTGGTTACCCTCTGGCAGATTTCACGTCCACTACTTGTCCCATGCTTTACTGCAGGTGCTATTTCAGTTTCCCATCTTGGTATCTTGGGGGGATAGCTATGTTGATATCTTCTTTAAATCTTTAAAACTTTCTATTGCTTTGTAAGTATTTTTTCCTCTTCAAGCATTTAATACCCTGTATATCTTTCTTTCAGTAAAAGAAAAAGAAAAGCTAGTAATTTAGCAGGAACCAAAGAAATGGATGTCCAAAGTAATGATTTAGAGACACTCTTAGATCTTGAATTATCTTCTGAAATATTAAGGAAAGATTAAATTACATGAAAATGTTCTGTGCCATTTTTTATCAGAATGTGCAATTAATTAAAAAACAACAACAACAACAACAACAAAAAACTCTTTCCTTGAGAGTTAACAGAGTGTTTCCTTCAAAGTCCAGCTCAAACATTACCTCATCTGTGAATCTGTGAAGCTTTCCTTGACCCTTTCTCCAAAATCTCAAACGGAATCAATTACCCCTTCCTCTCTGCCCTTGTATCACTGTTCTTTTCTGAACTTGATTCTGCTTCTTACAAATTTGATGTAGATTCTTCTCTATGTCTTGCATTATTTTTTGTCTATGCCCTCTCT
>JAQZBX010033581.1:0-11718 GCA_029593785.1 Cabassous unicinctus | reverse complement strand
ATAGTTCCCAAACAGATTATCTGAGGAGTTTGTTAAATATATAGATCCCTATGTCCCAACCTCAGGAACTGGTATCTTAAGATCTGTGTTTCTTTACCAATAGCCACGTGACTGTGATGCACAACTGGACTGGGAACCTCTCTGCCAACCACATTCTTGCCCAGGATCAAGTCTCTTTAATCTGTACTGTCATGATATGGAGGCTATTTTTTTCCCAGTGGAAAGTGGAAATTGGGGGCTCAGCTTCTATTTCTCCATTATAGAGCTCTAACCTATTATCTGTGTCATATTCCCTGTGCAACACCATTAAATACCTCCACTGACTCGTACCACTTTAGGCCTGGGTAAGAGGGGCTTTAAGCTTTAGCTCCTGCACTTTAGTTTGTCCTACACTCCACAGACACTCACCTAAAAACAACATTATAAGAAATGCACAGCTGCCTGGCCTCAGAAACTCAGGACCCAGACTCAGTTCTGATACAACCTGGCCCATAAACCAAAATATATTCATGTATTTAACACCGTCCCAAGGTCAGAGAAGTATTTCCTTCCATCCCTTTCAATATGTCCTTGAAAAGAAAGGCAAATGTGTTCAAACAATCAGAAAGTTTGTATATAATGCTTTTGTTGATGTCAGGGAAAGAAACTCTAGTGCAGAAGTATCTGAGCAGTGGAAGCACTTAGAGAAAAGGAAAGACAAATTAGCTTCCCAAATCTTTTCAGAGAGAAATATGCAACAGGTGTTTACATGTAAGTAAACATTTTTGCATTTTAAAATTTGTTTTCTATACGGGGGCTTTTTTGGGACTTGAGAATCGTCCTGAGTGACATTACAACGACAGATATAGGGCATTTTATATCATCACATAACATGCAGAACTGTGTGGGAGAGAGTGTAGACTACAATGTGAACTATGGTCCATGCTTAATGGCAAAGCCCCAGGATGTGTTTATCCATTGCAGGTGAAGTGCCACACTAATGAAGGATGTTTATGTGGGAGGTTGTGGGAGGTGTGGGAACTGGGGCATATGGGAATCCCTATATTTTTTGTGTAACATGTTTGCAATCTAAGTAGCTTTTAAAAAATAAATAAATTTTAAAAAATTGTTTTCTGAGATACTCAGTTAACATGCTACTTGCTAGAGTTGCACATAGTGGCAACATTTTGAAAAAATGTTTTACAAGATTAAACAATTTATGTTACTTTTAAATTTGCATATTGCAAATCTAGAAGTAAAATGAATGTCGCATATGCATATTCTCTTTATTAAAAACTATATATATATGTGTGGTAAAATTTCAAATCATTTTATTACAAATATAAAACTAAAATTTTAAAAAGTGAATTAAAATTTCAGCTTTATTTAATCTGACTTGAAATTGTTACATGAATTGTAATTTGTATTTTGCCTTTTATTTTAAAAGATGTTGAAGATTTAGGAAAAATAACTGAAAACCTATATGGCACTTTTAATTTATTTTTAGTAAATGTTAAATTGCATTTTATTTTTAATCATTTAGATATTTACAATTTATGTGAAATTGTATTGAAGTCTGAAAATAATTTTTGAAATAACTATATAATACTTTATGAATAATGTGTTTTATATAGTTACATATCTAAACATCACTGTCCATCAACTAAAAAGCCAATCATATATTAAACCATTAATTATAATCATGTTTGCTATTTGTCTGACATGTCATATAAAAATCATAGCTTTATGTTTAATAAAAAATATTTACCATTATGAAGACATATTTGTCAAGGTAGACAGTTGTTTTAGTTTCTTCTGTTGATCAAAGCAATATCATGAAGTGGGTGGGCTTTAAATAATGGGCGTTTATTAGCTTACAGTTTAAGGCGGTGAGAATGTGCAAATCAAGGTATCATCAAGGAGATGCTTTCTTCCTGAAGACCAGCTGCTGAGGTCCCTTGGCTCCTCTGTGATAGGGAAAGGCAAAATGGTGGTGTCTGCTGGTCTCTCCCTTCTCTTCCTCTTTCATTGCTTTCAGCTTTTTGCTTCCATGGCCTTCTCTCTCTCTCTCTTTCTCTCTCAATCTTGCTCTCTCTTGCTCTCTCTTTATTCCATCTATAAAGACTCCAGTAAGAGGATCAAGACCCATCTTGAGTGAGGTGGGTCACACCTTAACTGAAGTAGCCTCAGAATATCCTGTTTATAATGATTCTATACCCACAGGGATGAATAAAATTTAAGAACATGTCTTTCTGGTGCACATACAGCTTCACACCGCCACAATAATACAGCATACTTTAATTTGTTAGCTTTGTTTATAAATTTAAAATATTTTTACAAAAGTTATGTTGCCTTTATTTATATTATTACACCAGGCCCTAGAAATAGTAAGCTTAGGTCTATGCTTGGTAACAATTTACTGTAGGCCATGACTTAACAATTCATTTTTTATTTAGACAACATCTTTTATGATTTACAGGCCACTCTGTATGAATGCATTAAGTCCAATTAAAGCCAATTTTTCCTCTGAGAGTTTGGCAGTCAGCATATAGCAATAGCAGTAATATACCATGCCCAAGAACAAATGGAAGCACTGCTTGTCTTGACTTTATTACAAATAGAGAGTAACATTAAAAGTATTATTTACCATCTTGCCAAAAATATAGTCTTTACTCAATAAATACTCATTCAATTGAATTGGACTTATTTACTCATAGGGTAGGCGCACTGGTAATAAATTGCTCGGATACTAGAGGGCCTGACCAAGTAAGAGATTAATCAGCATTGGATATAGGGTCAGTGTTTATAGTTTACTTCTAACTAAGGGCTTCATTATTTTTCACCTGGACTACAAAATCATCTTCCTAAATCTCTCCCTGCCTTCCTCCATAAATATACTCTTAAGGAGATCGTGTACTAAGATAAAGTAGGGGGGCTGCTTTAGAAAAGGTATCAGGGAAGGGCTCTCTGAGGAAATGACATTATTTAGTTGGACTTGGCATGATGAAATGGGAAAGGGGATTTCTTGTAGAGAAAACAGAAATGGCGTATGCCAGGAGTTGGGAAAGGACATGAGATGTTCAGGGACCATGTAAGTGACCGTTTTAAGAAAGGAGGAAGAGTGGGAAGCTTACTTGGGATGAGATCAGCAGGATCTTCTTGCAGACCATGATACCATGATCCAATTTTATTTTAGGTTAAACTAGACCTTGCATGTTTTAAAGTAGAAGAGTGACTTGAGCATGATTTACTTTTTATAAAGACCACCATGAATTTTATCAGATCTAGTTAAGGCATAAATATCACCATTCCACTTTCTTCCCTATATAAATTCTCTCAATGTAATTATGCTATGTAAACTTATCAGACTGGCTAATTGAAAACCTATGGTTTACATTTCTTAGTTCTGGGCAACACTCCCCAAATCCTTCTCACCATATGAAGACTCAAGCTCAACCTCTTTAACATCGCTTACAAAGTCCTCCATGGCCATGCTCTGTCTGCTATTCTATTTTTCTCCAGTCATTCCGTGCCTCTCCAGTAACATTCCTCTAATATGGAACTGCTTATGATTCTTTGTATACAACACATTATCTTATATACATATATATTCTATAGCTTCTCTGTATTCTCTTCAAATCGCCCTTCAATGGGAAGCATTACCCTGCTTACATTCTTGCAATCTAAATTAGATACCCAAGTTCTGAACTGTCATAGCATTCCATAGTACTGTTATCATATCTCTCATCACACATACCATTTTTTACTATTTCTGTTTTCTCCACTAGACGGTGAGTTTCTTGAAAGCAGAAACAATATCTTATGTCTTGTCATCTTCATATATCCGGTGAGAAGTAATGAAGTACAAGGTTCTATTTCTCCCTGTATATGTATGCTTGTATCCATGCTATATACATGCATACATACATGAATATTTACATGGGATCGATGAATGGTTATTATTTCACTTGATATCCACAAGCAATCCAATAGTTCTGGATATTGAGACTCATAAATTTAAAATAATTTGCCTAAGTGTGGATTCCACAATTAAAACATGTTTGAGCTAGGTCAAATTTACAGCTCCAATTTTCTGCACGCTCAAAAGTCACTGCTTTTGCTCAGACCACCGTGCTTCTTGAGATCCAATTTAATTTCATTGCTTAATTTGCAATGCAAATTTAACGTTTGCAAAATCTGGTAGTTACAGATTTTAAAAATAGGTTAAATTTATAAGAAATTCATACTGTGGGTTAATAATCTTAGAACAAAGGCCTTATTAGAAAATAGAGATTGCATTTTAGTAATTTTTTTCAAAGGGTATAAAATGTCTTGATTTTATATCACTTTTCAATAGACTAAGTAGCATCTATGCAGATAGTTACACTTAAATTGAGTTTCAAAAGTTTGAGTGCTATATTATTTTATAAGCCAAAAATTATAATGGTATCTTACACTTAAAACGAGATTTAAAGTTTAGAAATTAATTGTGTATGCATTATCTTATTTTACCTTCATGACAACTCTTAAAAGAAGATTTAAAGTTTAGAAATTAATTGCATATGCATTATCTTATTTTACCTTTATGACAACCCTGTGGGGGAGATATTATTAACACTACTTTAAATGTGCTGACAAACTCAGAGATACTGCAAATCACATAATGTCACTCAGCATATGGCCACACTGGGGCCCATTTTGGGACTTGAATTCCATCCAAGTTTACCCCCTATTATATGAAGAGGGAAAATATTTTCAATGACCAATAATCTGATAGAACAGAATTTCTGAGCAGTTACAGTGTCATTGACCATTGAAGTTTGCCCTATTAGCAGACAAAGCCTCCTTGGGCAAAATTATCTTTACTTCTTTTGTTTTTGCATTTTGCTGTTTTTTTTAGATGTTTAAGTTCTTGCACTAGGTTTTTACAAGCTGCTGAAAGTGGACAAATTATTTTCCCCACAGAACTATAACCACACATTCCCAGACAGCATAAATATATGGTTGAACTAACATTAATACACATTACCATTTTATCAATTATATAATAAAACAAATCATCAAGTATCCAAATATTAAGTTACACAGCTCAAAAGGCATATAAAATATTAGATGTCTGCTGAATTCATTAGCAGAAATCTACTTCTTTTTTTAACTTTAATTTTAGAGAAGATTTAGATTTACTTTTTCAGAAAAGTTACAATGCAAGTTTTCTTTTTTTGCAAGAGGTTGGGAAAAGAAGGAAAAAAAATCACACTTCAAACAAAAATATTAGTTGATAAATAACGTCCAGTAGATATGGAAAAAAAATTACATGAATTTCCGAATTTTATTTATTAAGAATTATTATAAGTACCATAACAAAGCATCTCTACCTTAAAAAGTATTTACTAAATTAAAGAGCATATTCTACATATTCTGCACAAGCAACGTTTTACTAAAAGTATTTACTAGCCCCCTCCCATTCATTTGTCAGGCTGTCCTGTATAAATTATACCCTAAAGTGCAAACATTAAATTAACTCTAAGGTTTGTTTTTTTTTTCTGGAGACATTAAAGACATGTGTTTCTCTACAATGCAGATTTTCAAAATGGAGGTTTTCTCTAACATCACAAAATAAGATTTATAGCTAGACATTAAAAAATCACTGTAAAACTCAGTAAAAATCCAACAAAATTCAATGGTTATGTAAATCTGGTGTATACATATGAATGTGGGAAATGTAAACATAAAGTGAACAGGCAAATAACTATAGAGGTCCTACTTTCAATGTTTGAAATGATTTAAGAATAAAATACATAAGGTCCAGAGTGTTCATAGTTCTTGGGGTTTTAAGTTATATATGATACTAAAAATAAACAAGTGTTGTGCTGGATATTATGACACCTAATTATTGCTCTAAATCTCTTATACACTGATAAGATTCTGGCATAGAAATAGACTTAAAGAAGACTAATAACCCAATACTGCATGATTTCAGTAAAGGTCAATTGTTACAAATGATCAGCCTATTTCAATTGCTGACCAGCAGGAGTCTTTTCCTAAGTGTCCAAATAGGCTGATTGTATCCCACACATAGAGGTTGCAATTCTGTCAAAGTTGTAACATGGTAAAACTGCTTTTCAATACGCCTACATGTGGGCTAATATGTGTGACAAATCAGGTCCTCTCTCAAGTTCCACTTCCAAAACAATAGCATCAGGCAAGCCAGTTTTATTGAATGTAGCAGTTGTTTCTGTGAGGACTGGAATCTTTGAAGTACAGCTGCATTTTAGGATGATACTTCTCCAAATACAAAATTTGCCTGCTGCTAAAAGCTCCATGCCACTTTTGTCTTATGAGCTGTATTGCATTTTCGTATTTCATTCCACCTTCAATCAATGCTACAGCAACAAGCACTGGCGCTCTCCCAAGACCTGTAGCCCAATGGACAGCAATGCAGCAACCAGGTTCTTCACAAAACTTAATTTTTACAAGACTTAACCAATCATCAACAATCTGGTTGGATGGTGGTGCACCATCATCAAAAGGCTAATCAAGAACATGTATGCTTTCTTTCTCCACCAGAGCTGTCTTGTAAGTTACTTCAAACACTCTTACCACTGTGGTAACTCTATATTTCGTAAGTTTCTCTACAAAATTTTCTTAAGTTGCATTGGTTGGATTGTGTGCAATAAGAAATCTTATGTTCCTGTATGTGACTTCCAAAGGAGCTGTATGGTTAGCTTAGTTAAAACAAAACAAAACAAAAAACCCACACTCAATATGGTTATGAAAGGATTTTAAAAATTGAACGAAGAAATGATGTAAAGAAACTGAAGTCTACTTCAATATGCTCCACTTGAAATTTTCAGTGCTTTGAGTATGAAGTTTGGAGTAATAGGAAATGAAATGAATCTCCTAACAAGAAGCAGCGATTTTCAATCCAGTGATTCTGAGGCAATATAAAGAAGTGCACTGAGGCTTACCCCATCCAGGTCAGAATTCTTATAAACTGCTCTGAATATTTCAATTCAACACTTCTGTGTCCAGGTTAACCACTCTTGTGGGGGTTTCTTCGTGGAGTATTAATGAGTTTCTACAGTTAATTTGTCTGCATGGAGGTTGTGCTGTGCCTGGCAGTCATCTCTACTGCCCTTCAGAAACTCCATAAATGTGTAAGCAAGAACACCACAGAACTGAGGAATATGATTACTCATTGAAGAGTGTGGCCTAATTATTCAGTCTGTCCCAAGGTGGTGGAGAAACAGGAGGCAGTTGTGGCACCCAGCTCTATCATGTCCAGCATAACTTATTTTAATGTAGCTATATTTATGGTGCACTAATGACAGATCAATCAGAATATTAAACACTCTGTGTATATCTTGTCATTTAAACTCTAGCTATGATACAAACTCAAGATTGCATGATTCCCTGTTTTGCAGTTCAAAGGTTTAAAGGACAAGTTAACACATCTAATTAGTAGCCACAGTGATATTGGAAACAGTGATAATCTTTCTGGCCTCAAAGTCTATACTCTTAACCACTATTCTAACCTGTTAGTGGAAAGTTCCCATAACTACACTGGAACCTTGCCTTGGGGTCAATCACAAGTAAGGCATTTTCCTGTACAGGTGCCTTAAAAATCACAAAGTGAAAGAGAGGAAGGTGGATTAGGAGAAGGCAGAGTCCTAATGCAAGAGTGATCAGGAGAGAAAGAGATAAAAAGAGAAAAGAGAGAGCGAGATTGAGTCATCCATTGAGCTGCTGTGATGGTGTCACTGCCTCCAAAGGCAGTGCTCTAAGTCTTGGGTAATTGAGCAATGTGTAGAAGTGACAGTCGCACTGCTTACTGAAATTGGCAATCACTAATTAAAAACTCAGTCAACTAAACAGTGAACACACGCTTCTCAAGAATGCGTTTTTATTGGGTTTAAAGGACCTGAAGGGCTCTGGAATTGCTAGTTTATCTTCAATATCCTCTTTCCTCTGCAATTTTGTATGTCTAAATATAGCCAGCTTCCAGGGCATCGTGAATCTAGCACACCCAGGAGGAATAGCAAAGGTCTCCCCCTTCTCACTATTAATGCATGCGACACCTCTTTCCAGGTCCTATCTTACTTCCTAGGCTGTTACTGCATTCCCAAGAGCCTGACCTTTTTCTGGCTTTGCTTCTGATTTTTAGCATCCTTTTTTTTCCATTACCTTACATTATTTAGCTCTGATCTTCAGCTCTCTTCTTCACCTATAATTTAGCGACGTTCTTCTCTTTTGCTTTGGGCACCAGTTAGTGCTTAGCTCTTTGAGAACTTTGTGCCTTACCTGGATGCTATGCATGATGTTGTTAGTCTGACCTAACATCCTCAAGGAAAAACTAGGGATCATCTCATCTTTTTTTTTTTCAGGTATTTCCTGCTTGTATGTCATATCTTCCCTGAAATGTATCCTGAGCACCCAGAGACATTTTCTCTGATGGAAAAGAAAAGAAGGAAGGAGAGAGGGAAGGAAGAAAGAAGTGAAGAAGAAAGGGAGGGAGGAGGGAGAAATGAAGAGAAAGGAGAGGAGGGAGGGAGAGGTTAGAGAGAGAGAGAGAAACAGAGTCAAGATATATTCTAATCCTAAACCAATTAATATCATGGCATGTACCCAAGTTTATGACTTTGACACAATTGCCAGGAATACTGTAGTATTTATTTTATTTATAATTCATAATCTACTCTTTACCTTTTGGTTTAAACGCAAAGAAGCAGTAAATTCTAATGCAAGTCGTAGCAACTAACTCTCCCTATAGTCTAATAAGGAAAAGCAGCTTGAAGAAAATCCAAGTATTTATTTCTCTCCTTTGGCAAACTTAACTAAGCTTTTACAGAAAGCTTTTAAACGGATGTTCCACTTCATGGATACATTTGAAATGACAGGAAGCCTACAAAGATATATGAACTGAGACTAATTCCGTAATCAATGGGTTGGAAAGATATAGAAAAATTATAAAGGTAAAACTTGCATGTCTCCTTTGTGGTAGATAACTTTGTCTTGTTGAATTTATCTGAGACAGAAAATCTATATGGTTCTTTGGTCTGTTTCATTGACTAAATTTTGGCAACCAGTTAGAAAACCAGATTTTATAGCCATACAGTAAAAAGAAAAGAAAAATTTGATAATTGCCTGGTTAATTGGACCAATATGAGCATGTTTATACAAAGTTAAACTCCATGCTGCAAACAAAAGTTCCAGACCTCAGAAAGCAACAAGCTGAAATCACTACAGTAGATAGAGAAGTGACTTTATTTCAGTTGGTTTTATAATAGAGAGTGAATTACTCAACTTTGCTGAGTTTAAGTCTTCTCATGTGTGGAAATTAAATGAGTTAAATATACAGAGATCATGAATGTTAAACTTTCACATACATATCTAAAATAGCTTGTATTCAATAAATTGTACTATGTTTTATTATTATTACAAAATGAATTCACTCATAGGTAGATTTTTATCAATTCATCACATACATCTTTCAATAACTGAATTGAAAATTTTAATGTAATGGTACTGGGTTATTATTAATGTCATATAGAACTTTAAAATTTTTATATAAACTAAATGTATAACAATGAAAGCTTTGTTATACATTTATGGGGAATCAATTTAAAATATGTGATGCACATATAAATCTATTCAGTTTAGGAAAGTCCATATAAGAATCTTGTCTTGGTAACTATTACACAAGAGGAAACAGACAAATTGGGAATTTTATTTTTCTTTTTATAACTAAAGCATTGTTTGAACTTTTACCTTGAGCACTGTGTGTGTGTATATATAAATTGTGTATAAATTACCATTTGAAACAAATTGTACTTTTTAATGTATCCACAGTTGTGGGTGTGTGCACGTGTGTGTGTGAGAGAGACCTAACAAAGTGTTAGCAGTGGTAATTTCTGGGTCAGTGAAATTATTAATGTTTATATATATCTTTTATTTCTCTGTATTCTCTGTATTTTCTGTAAAGACTGGTAATCAGGGGTATAACTGTAGACTCAGACACAACTGGATTCAAATTCTGTTTTGGTTGTTTCTTAGCTCCATTGCTTTGAATTTGTTGTTACCCTGTCCGACTCAGTTTTCTTATCTCCAAAATAATACTACTACTCTAATAGGAAAGTGGTGTAGATCAAATGAGATAATTTTAAGAAGCACCAAGAATGATTAATGGTGACTAAAGAAGGGGCATTATTATTCCTGCAATGATCATGTATTATTAATTTTATGAAATGAAAAAACAATATAAACACTTTATTTTAAAAAATAAGTTGCTGCACAGAATTTGACTTAAACTGGGCACCATCCATGCATAGACATTCAGAATGATGGACTATCAATGGGCTCACCCATGCTGAAAGGAAAGAACTCTTCTTTTTCTGAACCTTGACAGTACTTTATCTGAGCTCCTCTTATTTCTACTTTGTGTTTTAGTTACATATGCATATTTAGTTTAATTTACCTCTGAACCCTACTGCGTTTAGTTCCTTGAAAGCTACCAGAGAACAAGGGCATGATATAGGACAAATTGTTGATCTCTCTGGATTCATGAGGAAACTGAGTTTTAGGGATTTTTGTTTATGCATTCAGGATTATCCAGCTATTATGTGCCAAGGTCTGGACTCATATCCTGATTTTATGAAAATAAACTGACAGCATCTTGGCTACATCAAAATGCCTCTACAAAACAAGACAAGTTCTTCTTCTTGCTCTGATATCTCACAAAGACTATTATAACACCTTCCCTCTGATTCTTACTTTGTATTTCAGTTATCTTGGTATGTCTTTTATCAGCTCCTAGATTGCATGTTTTTTCATTACTTCTTCCATATACTTTACAAGAATACAACTTGGTTTGTCTTCATTTAAAAATGCTTGGTAGTGTTGTGCAGCACAGGGAGTGGCACAAATTATGTTTCTAATTTAACAAAACAATGAGATGATCTATAGCAGGACTAACTTAGCATATACAAAGAAACTGACTATTCCCAGTATATGGTATACAATTTTTAGGATGGTAATCACAAACCCCTGGAACACTAGTTCAATTATTGAAGAATTAACTTCATTTAGAATAGGGGGTCACCAATTTCTTGGGTACTCTAACACATCAGGTCGTAGAAAGAGTCAGGGCAATCAGGAGAATGGACAGGAAAGGAAAGAGAAGGGAAAAATTACCTTAAAAATTGCCAATTTGTTCATTCAGGGTAGGAATCACAGAGTTGTAAAATCTTAGGATTATTAGAAAATTTGAAGGAGAAAGGCCTTAGAGATGATTTATTCCAAACTTTTATTTTACTTTTGATACAACTGAGATTCAGAGAAGTTATGTGATATAAAAAAGACCATATGACTAATCATTTAAAAATTCTAGGCAAGAAAAGGTCTACTCAACTAGAATTAGGCCCCCCATTTCTTGATAATTGTTTCTTGTAAAACATGGATCATAGAAGTGCCATTAACAATAATAAGGTTCACAGCCTACCCTTCTCTCCTGTGAACCTTATTATTGTTAATGGCACTTCTATGATTCATCCATGTTGTTCCATGTGTTAGCACTTTATTCCTTCTAACAGCTGAGTAATATTCCATTGTATGTATATGCCACATTTTGCTTATCCATTCATCTGTTGATGGGCACCGTGGCTGATTCCAACTTTTGGCAATTGTGAACAATGCCGCTATGAACATTGGTGTGCATATATCTGTTTGTGTCTTTGCTTTCAG
>JAQZBX010033580.1:0-25332 GCA_029593785.1 Cabassous unicinctus | reverse complement strand
TTAAGATTTATTTATTTATTTATTTATCCCCCCCTTGCTGCTTGTGCTTGCTGTGTCCATTCGCTGTGTGTTTTCTCCGTGTCTGCTTATCTCCCCCTTGCTGTGAGGTCCTGCTGCATCAGCCCATCGCACCGCGCGGGCTGGCCTGCCCTCACAAGGAGGCCCCGGGAAGCGAACCCGGGGCCTCACACATGGTAAACGGGAGCTCTGTCGATTGAGCCACACCCGCTTCCCTGCTAATTCTTGAAGAAGTGAAGGTGATGGGAAATAGAAGAATACTTATATTCCTAGGATGAAATGAATGATTGTGTGAAAAGTTGCTCCCCTGAATCTAAATGAGTTAATGACTCTGAAACCTGCCTGTCCCGTGGCCCAGACGAACCCAACATAGGAAAGTCTCGCGTGGGAATTTGCCAAGGAGAGAACCTTGCTCTTTTTTGTCCAGTACTGCATCTGAGCGGGTTCTGTAATTATGTAGGGGAGAAGCCGGCTCTCTCTTCTTCCTTCAGAGAGGCTGAGCTCCCTCCACACTGGACTGTGTACGTGGCTTTCCTGCCACCCGGCCGCAAGGGAAGGAAAGGGCGGTCAGCAGAAAGGCTCCTCGTTTAGCCTTACCTTTTCCCGCTGCCAGGCCAGGGAACGAGCTCTGACCCTCCTGCCGTTCACTGAAGCTACTCTCAGACCTGAAGCCACAGAGCTGGAGAGTCAGGGTGTCCCACGATTCTGGGGTGCCCTCCGGGAGACTGGCGTCGCCCGTGCTGCTTTCCCATTCTTCCCTGCCTCTCGCGCCTCTTTGCAGGTGTCTTTTTTTTTTCTATATTCAGTATTTGTTCTCAGTACTTACACGTCTGTCATATTTTCACCACCTCTTTTCTCACCATGCACCCCCATTTTATTTTACCTTCACCCTCAGTCTCCCAAAGCAAAGAATAAAAGAAACAACCATAAATGAAAACTTGTAAAAGAGAAATAAATTATCAAATGATTTTCACTTCATTTGGGTTTCTCCACTTAGTAAAGGGAAAGTTCAGGTGTTACAGATCACATAGGGAAAAGGACGGTGGTCCTTCTGTGGCCGTGCTTCACTTACCTTTATCTCTGCAGCGCACAGATGGTGCCTGCGCAGAACATGCGCTCGGTGATAGTTTACTGTCGGTTATATGGATTAGTAAGTGTTATTTAAGTACGATGCTGCAGCTACTTTTCGGTTGGCTAGCTATTACACGTTTTCCCTGCTCTCTCTGTCCTGCCCGTATCTGCCTCCTCCTTTCTGACATTACCTGTGCTTTATTTTATACGTCGGACATTCAGGCGTAATTGAAAACCTTGACAGATGTGCTATTATTAAAGACACCAGCTGAGTGATGTGTTTGCAGTTCTCGAGGAAGCCGCTTCGTTTGTGGAAAATTGATTCTCTGCGTCTAAATGAGCTAGTAACGGTGGGTGCAGTTACCCTCTGTACCAGCTCTAAAACGCTTCCCTGGACAAACGGCCACCGGAGGACGCTCTGGGTGCATCAGAGCGGAACACCTGGGAGAGCCAAGCCACCCCAGGCGTAGCTCCCCAAAGGCCGGGATGCCAGCCTGTCCTGAGAGTCCCAGGCTTGGGAACAGTTTGGGCATCAGGTTATAAAGGAAATAGTTTTATAAAAGTATTTCTGGTTTGGCTGTAGCATTATTGTTTTTCTGATTTTACTAACAATGCATAGTTTTACTGTAAAAAAAAAAATCAGACAACTCAGAAAGGTTTAAACTACCCACTTTCTTACTATCTCTCTTTTAGTATCTATCCTTACTATCTTAAATTACCTACTTTCTTACTATCTCTTTTTCAGTATTTATTCATCTAGATTTTTCCATATACAGATATTTGTGTAATATGTATAGTATTTTAAAAATATTATTCTAAGATGTTCTATTACCTGCTTGCTTTTTTTTTTTTTTTAACGTAACACAGCTATTCTGTGTAATGAGTTTAGAGCTAGAGCGTGGTTTTAATGCTTGCGTGGTGTTTTACTGTAAGGTTATTCCATAATTTTCTTAGCCAATCACATTTACGTTAGTTTCCAATTTTTTTAGTATTATGAAAGAGTCTTCTAATTAAGGTCATTTTAGGTAGCCTTTTGCCTCCATGCGTGCTTCTGTGAAATGATCTCTGGGGGATCTTGAGGTCAGTTTTGGTCGTGTTCCTGGTTCTGAGCCTGGAAATCAGGCTGCCGTCCATGGGAGAAGCGGTGTAGGCAGTGGGTAGGAGCGCGTGGACGCAAAGGCCTTTCGTCCGCCTACGAGCCGTGCGACTTTGGGCAGGCGTGTGACTTTGTTCCTGAGCTGTAACTGAAGACAATACTGGCCTTACAGTAGCGCTCAGGGCGGGGCCTGCGCGGAGCCAGCGCTCAGTGCGTGCTGGCTGATCTTCCGACTCGGGGATCTCTGCTCCTAATGCCCTCATCCGTCAGAGGCCTCCCCGGCATTCAAAGACGACTTCATTGCCTCTCCATCTTCCTCGTCAGGCTGAAATCCTTGGAGTTCCCCTCGACACCCTCTTCCTCTGCATCCCACGTCCAGTCCATTAGAAGAGCCCTTCAGCTCCCCCTTCAAACTGTATCCAGTGTCAGACCACTTCTCACCACCTTCCACTCGGAGCAGCCACCATCATCTCTAGCGTGGATTACTCCAGCAGCCGGGGAATGTGGTGTCAATAAATTGCTACTACTAAATAACAGTAATCATATTATTAATAAGGATTTTAGAAGTAAATAAATTGCTTTTTCCCTCAAACTTTACCCAGCCCCTGTAGAGTAAAGATTAACTTTGTGCTGTGGTCCCGGGATTCTCACACAATCTGGCTCCTGGTTACCTCTGACCTTTTCTCCAGCTCTTCTCCCCGAGGTCTGCTCAGCCACACCTGCCTCCCTGCTCCCGGCCTGGGCACACTGCTCTACACGCTTCCTCTCGAGACCTGCTGCGCAGTGTCCACCTCCTTCAGCGTTGTACTCGAATACGTCCTCCAGCAAGGCTTTCCCCCACTGCTCTATTTAAAATTACAGGGGTGCACACACACACACACACACACACACACACACACACACACAAATGCATGCCACCTGGCTTCCCCGTCCCTGCTTTACTTTTCTCCATCGCTCCTATCATCTTATATGCCATTGTGTTAGTCAGCCAAAGGGGTGCTGATGCAGAGTACCAGAGCTCTGGTAGCTTTTATAAAGGGTATTTATTTGGGGTAGAAGCTTACAGTCACAAGGCCCTAAAGAGTCCAACTCAAGGTACCATAAGAGGTACTTTCTCACCCAAAGTCATTGGCCACATGTTGAAGCAAGATGGCGGGTGACGTCTGCAGGGGCTCAGCCTTCCTCTTCCTCTTCAGGCTCCGTGGGCCCAGCTTCTTCTGATCTCAGCTGTAGGCTGGCACAGGGCTCGTCTGTCTCCCCGGAGCTCCTTTCTCTCTGGGCTCAGCTGCCCTGGTCTCTCCTCTAGGTCAGCTGTAGGCTGTCAGGCTCATCTCTTCCCGGGCCTCTGCCCTGTCTAATGAGCTGTCTCTCTTCCTCTGTGTCCTGCTTCTGTGTATCTACCTCTGTGTGAGTCTGTTTTATCAGCCCACCAAGGGGGCCGGGGCTCAGTGCTGAGTCGCACTCTAATGGCACAGCTGAATCAAAGCCCAAGTCAATCAGACATCTCAGCTGAATCTAATACAGTCAAAGGGTTACCACACTCGGAGAAACAGACCAGTTCACAAACATAATCTACATCTTTTTTTTGGAATTCATAGAAACTAGCAAAGTGCCATAGCCATCTACTCTACTTACGGTTTCAAGTATTCTGGGGTTTTATCGTTGTTATAAGCGCTGTGAGGCCTGGAGGTTTCGTCTCTCCCGTCGTTGGATATCCGCCTCTCAGAACACTGGCACGTATTAGGCACTCCGTCAATGGTTTTGAATGAATGAATCTTCCTGAAAGTCTTCTTGGCTCTCGTCCAGGCTAAATTCGCGAGCCGTCCCTCTGTGCTTCCTCAGCACCTTGTCTCTGTGGCTCTTGCTGTGTTTGGAGTTTGCTGCCCTTCGTGCATGTTGTCTGTCCGCTGTGGACTCTGAAAGGGCCCTCCAGTGCCCTCTGCTAGCCAGCGGTGCCCTCTGCAGACGTGAAAGCAGGCAATAACAGCAGGAGGATTCCTCTTTCTCTCCCAGCCGAAGGAGACGCGCAGACCCTGAGCCGGGGCGCCGCGCTCTGGGTGCAGCGGGGTCCTCTCTTCCCCACCGCCACGTCCCCTCACGCCCTCCGTCCCCACGAGCGCCTCTCTGGTTACCGGAGAAGAACTCCCTGTCCTTTCTCCCCCCTCACCTTGCTGCCGTTACTGGCTGAGAAGAGCAGGAGTGGGGCTGGTCCCTGAGCTGCCAGCGCGGGGCGGATCTGGAGGAGCTGCAGGGCCTCGCCAGGCCGGGCTGGTCGTGAGGGAGATACAAATACTTGAGTCGAATATTGAAAACTGGCAGGATTTGGATAGAAGAGAAGGGAGGGAGGCGGCTGGGGAGAGGGAAGTGAGAGGCAGGAGGAGGAGACCAAGAAGGCTCTCCTTCCATCAGCCCTCCGCCCTCCCCCTCCGCGTGCCGAGGCCTCCACGCTACCTGGAGGAGGCTCCCTGGAGGAGGCTCCCTGGAGGAGGCTCCCTGGAGGAGGCTCCCTGGAGGAGGCTCCCTGGGTGTCCTTTCTGTGGCTCACACCGCTTTCGATGGAGCAGGAACATCAGAGCAACACTCGTAAACATTTGATTTTGAGCCAGTTTTAATTCCTTCCCATTTGGTTTAATTACTAGTATTCCAACAGTGTTTCCCCTTTCTTTTATGTTGTCTGTATACGTTATTTCAGCTATGTTATGGATTAAATAGGTTTTTCTGGATTAGTCAGATTATAAGCACTAGTCATAGTTTTTCTGGGAGAATGAATTTGGGGTTGCAAACACCTGATTTACGTAGAAACTTTTGGAATACAACATAATGGGTGAACTTTCTTGCAACTGTTTCTAAAATTTGTTTGGGTTTGGGTTTTGGTTTTACGTTTTTCCTATCAGGTTCGTAAGCGGAATCCAGTGTGGCTTCTTCCCTTTGATTCCGTAGTTATTCTAGGCAGCTAATCAAAAAGTGCATAGAAGTTATAAATCCTGTCACAGGTGATTTTATCTCAAATTTATTATATTAAATAATATTTTAGATGATTAATGTTTTTTGCCTCAGCCGTTTAATCATATAACCATTAGGTAGAGTCTTTCCTTTGTGTATGTTTTCTCACATAAGAAGAGTAAGTGAATGAATATAAGATTAAAGGTTTGTTCTTGTGAGTCATCATTCTTTTGTTGGGGAACGCAATCAAAATTGCTAAAAGAGCAGTAAATAAAGATTTTCCTAAACCCTCGCCTTTGTAGGCTTGGGCCGTGTGAGACGTGAGCTCCTTGGGGGCAGGGGTGGTGCCTTCCACCACCAGAATGAAAAGCCATCCGCCTGGTAGCTACCTCTTACTTGTACTGCCTTGTACTTTTGAAGAGCATTTCATTACTTCCACGAGTTGGAAGAGTTTAAAAAACACAATAGTCTTTGCTTTTCGACAGTTTTGTCTCCAGTTATTGTACTATTCCAGATAATTATAAAAACTCACTCCACGTTGGAGCACAAAGTAACTTTGCCACAAAGTCCATAATTACCCCGTGATCGGCAAGAGCCCAATCCCCCCACCTTTATCCAGAAGGCACTTACGTCAAGAAATTCTAATCAATAGATTAATTGCTAATTGAAGGTACTTCTCTAGTCACAAAAGCTCATTTCTTTAAATTCAGCATTTAAGAGAGGTTAATTTGGAGGTTAATTATAGTAACTATGATGTCAATAGCTATTTCCTTTTCATTATTGTTATAAAATGACTCATTGATTCATTAAAGATTGCTTTTTAAAGGTGAATTAGGAAAACTGTTTAAATTGTCCCACTTTCTAAACCATCCAACCCTCATTTACATAGAATTCAGTGTTTTTTTTAAAAAAAAAGCATGGCTTGTACATGAATATTCATAGAAGCATTGTTCATAATAGCCAACAAATGGAAACAACTAAATATCCATCCACTGATGAGTGGATAAATAAAATGTGGTAGATCCGCACAATGGAATGTTTTTCAGCAATAAAAAGAAACGAAGAGCTGATGCCTGCTACCATAGGGAGGAGCCTTGAAAGCATCGTGCCACGTGCCATATGCTTCCCCGGATGTGGAAGGACCAGAACAGGCAGGTCTGCACAGACCCGGGGCTGGGCCGGGGATCCGAGGGAACAGAGGGTGCCTGCTAAGAGTGTGCCGTGCCTTTTTTAGGGGGATTAAAACGTTCTCATATGTGTGGTGATGGCTGCACAACTTCGTGAATATACTAAAAACCATTGAATTGTGCACTTTAAAACAGGTGGATTTTATGGTATGTGACTTATAGCTGAGTAAAGCTGTTATTACAGATATTTTGCTTGTAGTGTAACAGTGAAATAGACTTTGGATGGACATGACATGTTCTGTGGGATAGATAAATATGATGCTTAGAAAGTAAATGAAGTAATGTCTACTGAGGAAAATGCTCAACATTTCTTTGAAACTATTGAGGTGAGAATGAATCGAGAACAAATTCTCTTTTCCATGAATTTGAAAATATCATTGTGTTTAAATACTGGGAGGCAGATCGCAGTTTCAGTGTATTGAAACTTCTCATTTAAAATCTGAATGGCTATTTGGAGCAATCTTCGTGTTTTCCACGAAGGAGCATTGAATATTTCTGCTGGCTGCGAGAGGGCCTCGCCGGGTGCCTGCAAGCGTCCTATTCTGTCGTGGCTGGAGAAGAAGCACAGAAGCAGCGGGGGCAGCGCAGTTGCCCTGTGGAGTTGGGGGTATAGTCACTAGCGGCTGATCCTGCTGTGTGAAGAGGAAGTGAGGAAGGGTGTGACCATGTCCCTAGAGGCTCAGGGCTTTCCTTTCCTCCTCTCTCTGGTGGAAGGATCCTGGGATTTTACTGCTGAACTGTTCCTAAAAGCACAATTCAGAAAAACCCTACATGGTCAGTAGGGGCATGGTTAAATAAATTAAGATATATGCATATTCTTTATCATGCATGTGTTTAATGAATGCTTTGCAGCAACTAAAAACTCTATGTAGAACTCTGTGTGTACTGACATAAAAAGCTCTCCAAGATATATTCTTAAGGGAAAATAAGTTTCAGAAAATACAGTATGCCACTATTAAGTTGTTTTTATTACTGCTGTTGTTTTTAAGAATGCACACATCCAAACTATCTATTTCTATATATGAAACACACTGACTATGATCCAGAATCCCTAGATATCACATACCAAATCAGTAACAGTAGTTTCCTCTCTGGAGAGAAGTGGAATTGAGTGGTGGTCAAAGGGAACTTTGGCTGAATCTGTGAAATTTTTACGATATATATTCACAAATTATTTTTATACTTAAAAATAACTAAAAGCAATTTTTAAAAAGCTTGTCTCAGCTATCTTGTATGTTTTATTCTTTTGTTTTGATTTTTGCTATCAGCCTGTGAAATTCTTTGGTTAGGTATTACATTTATAAATTAATTTGAGGAGAAAGAGCAGCTTCATAGCATTGAGTCTTCCCATCCAGGGAAGACATTTTAAAATTGTTGTTTTGAATGGTATTTATTTTTATTTAAGTATTTCTAATTGATTATTGTCGATATATGTTTGTATGTTTGTGTTTGATCTCCTTGCTGACATCCTTACTTCTACATGTAGACAATTAAAAAATCTCTAAGTAATGACAGTTTCTTTCTTACCAATGTGTGTATCTCACATTGCTTTTTTGCTTGAGATACTGCTTTGGGTAGTACAAGTCTTATTCTTTAATTGGGTTGCTTGTATAAATAAGAATTTTATCTTTGGTTTCTGTTATGCTGTTTTTCAAGTTAAGGAAAATTTCTTCCATTTCTAGTTTGTTTAGAGTCTTACCATGAATGTGTTTTGCATTTTATCAAATCCTTTTGGTAATAATTGACATAATCCTATGGTTTTTCTCTTTTAACTTGCTAAAGCAGCAATTTCTGTGGTTGGATTTTTTCTTATAAAACCACCATTGACTTTTCAGGCTAAACTTGGCTTGTTTTTGATATATTGATTAGCTTGTCTTTTGTTTAGGCCCTTTGAATCTCTCTTCCTAAGTGTGGATGGTCTGTGATTTTCGTTTTTGATTTTGTCATTGTCTGGTTTGGTATCCAGTTTATACTGGACCTTACAATCACAGGACAGGCACCCACCGGATAACAGTGATCCCTTCCAGCTTGTCAAGAGTGCTGAGGTTTAGAAACCCTGTGCTAGACGCACTAAATAAGCCAGGCGACTTTCTGCTTTTTCCCAGTGATCCGGAATTGTTTGTGTAACATAGACTTTACCTATTTTTTGAAAGTTTGGTACAACTCACCTCTAAAATGACCTGAGCAGGGGCTGGTCTTTGACTACTTTTTCAGTTTTTACTGGGGTATCAATCTCGATGGTTTCCTCCTTGAGCTAATTTTGTTAATTATATCTTTCTAGAAAATTTGAGATTCTGTTTATTTTAAAATTTTTTATTCATATTAAATTGATTATATGTTGTCTGAGTTCAAAAGTTATAGTTCTAGTCTCTTTCTTTTTAAAATTCATTTTGTCAGTGGTTTGCCAATTTTGCCTTCTCTAATAGCCAGGTTATCGCTTTATTGATCAACTCTACAGTTTATCGTTTGTTTTCTTTGCTTCTTAATCTTTCATTCTAACTCTTTTTATATCTTTAGTAGCTCCACTTTTCTATGTTTATCTTAATTTTATTTTTAGTTTTTTGAATTGAAAATTTAGGCCACTTATTTTATGTTGTTTTTATTTTCTAACACAGGCATTTATGGCTGTAAATCTTCCTGAGAGCAACTTTTACAGAAGCACATAAGTTTTAATATGCAGTACTGTTATCATTCATTTTTAAACAGTTACGGGTTTACATTTTTTTTTCTATAACAAAATGTTTTGGAAGTGTGTGCTAAAATTTCTTTATGTATAGATTTTCTGTTTATCAAATCTGTTAGGTAATTTGGCCTGTATGTTTTCTGTTTGGGGATATGGTTTGTTTGTTTGTTTGTTTTTGTTTTAAACAAATCAATTTTATTGATACATATTAATAAAGCATAAAAAATAATATGCTTTATTTATGGTGATATGTTTTTGAGGGCTCCTTCGTGGCCTAGGACATGATCACTTTTTCTGAATATACTAAAGACTAAAGTTTATCTTGGTCTTGACTTGATGATTTCTGAGAAAAGAATGTAAACGTCTCCACTATTACTGCTCCGTTAGTCAAACGTCCCGGCACTCTATAAGTCACGACTATTTTTGCAAAAAATGAGAGAGGACACGTTTCTGGTTTTATGAATATAAAGTTTCGTCTAACCATAGTGCCTGCCACATCCTAAGGAAGTGAGGCATCCCCTACGTAGATGGGGCTGTAGCTAACAGTGAAGAAAACCGTAAGACTTGTTGTTGCAAAGGCATTGCTCATTGTTTTGAAATAAAGAACTTATTCCAGCCACTTCTAGGTCTCTGTCTCACTAAGGAATAGTCAGAGATACAGGCAAAGATGCCTTTCTGCCTTATTTGTAATAAAAAAAAATTATAAGTAAATGCCCAGCAATAATAGTTAAATAAATGAAGAAAGATTATGTGGGCTTTAAAAATATTTTAAAAAGAATAAGATTAGGGGGAAAATGTACTTGAGATCTTATTTTAATAAAACAGAATATAAAATTGCATATGGTGTGATATATTTTGAGAAAACTAATGTATATTTTTAATATTAAGTACATGCATAGAGAAAAGGTTATTCTTTGTTAGCAGTTGTCTCTGAGTGATGATATAATTCCATTTTACTCTTTATATTTGGCTATGTTTTCCAAAATTTTCCAATGATGATTTATGTTATAATAAAATGAATGTCTTTAGAAGCATCTTCCTCCAAATAATTTCTTTTGTGTGTCATGTACGTAACCTAAACTCAGGCAAGTGCTAAAATTTAATATTGGAATATTTAATTGTAAAGACAGAGGCGCTTCAAATAATTATGACTGATTTGATCTAAAATACACTCGCTGCATTACGTTTAAATTGAAATAACATCGACTGGGCAAGGAGTGAAAAAACGGACACACTTTGAGTTGGGTAGTGTGAGGAGAGGAATAGGCATTCTTACACACCGTTGGTAGAGGTGTCAGTCAGCTTATAGGAAGACAACTTAGAAATATGCATTACAATGTTCAGTATTTATGTTCTTTGACTCAAAGTTCTCTGCTGTTGATGAGTCCTGCAGCAATTCCTGTAAAGCACAGAAGGATTTCACAGAATTTTTTTATAATAGTGAAAAATTAGGAAAAAATCATATCAGTAGGGATCTGTTCAAACAAATTTTATTATATGTAAACAATGCAAGCAAAACAAGCCTTAACAAGGGGGCATCTCTATAGGTAATGACAGGAAAAATTGTCCAAGGTATTTTGTTAAGTAAATGAAGCAAGTCGCACAACACTGTATTTGATCCCATTTTTGTAAAAAATTCTGTGTGTGTGTCACACATATACACACATACATATATGTGTTGGCTCTTGCATTAAAATTTTTTGGAGAAATTTATACCAAATAGTTAGCACTACTTACCTGTGGGAAAAGGGCAGAAATGGGTGATGATGTCATGTATTACTATAATTCTGAGTTTTTATAATAAACTTGAATTACTTTAAGCAAATTTTAATACAAATAAAAATTAAAAGGTAATCACAATGCTGCCTATATATTGCCTTTTGTGTATGGATTTACCAAACTATGTAATAAACACGTAAAATAGAACCGCTGCCCTTGAGGAATTTGTCATCTAAAATCCTCTTTCCCACTGGTATACAGCATTCATATAATTATCTTTAATGCATGGTAACATGGTCATTAATTTGATAGAGGTCACATAATTGGGATTTAGTAATGTCTGATCTCTGTGAACTAGTGTTAATTTCACTGACATTTATCCTATACTGGTCAGATAAACCCACAGTAGGTGTTCAGCTTGTCTGGAAAAAGAATGAAAAGAGTAAAATTAGTAACATTGGTGCAGTCTTGATGAAAAACCACAGGAGCTCCTGTGAAATATAGTAAATCTTGTAATGTTCACACCATTATATAGAAATTGTAAGGGGAATTTGTTATTTATGATGGGTCATAAGTATCATATAAAGTTAAAAAGATTGAGTGCAAATATTTAAAATTTGAATTGATTTCTCTTTTTCATGTAATGAAAGAACTTTATTAATTTACACAGTATGAAGATACAGTTTTGACACAGTGGCATTTATATTTCCGAAGCAGCTCTGGTAACCCTTCTTTAAACGCCTAGCTGCTATGAAACTTTAACCAAAAGCCAAGCTCTAAAAGGGTGAGCGAGAAGCCATAATTGTTAAGTGTTTCTGAAGCTAGATTTTTAAACAATGTTTGAAGAAATGTCATGTCAATAGGACTTCCGTACCTAATGTTTCCATGCTTCCACGTTTTATTTCTGTTACCTGAAAGCATACCTTGTGTACATGAATGTGGGCAAAACAGTCAAAGTAAAACTGTAATAAATCAAATTAAAATCGCAAGGAAAATAAACAAAAGCAATTTTATCTGCATTTTATTCCCTGATACTTGGTTGATAGCTTAAAGCCATTTTTTTCTTTAGGATCATTGGCACATGATTGAGGTGAGTGACACTTTGAATGAGCTAAATTCCTGATCAAAAGATTAGAAAGAAGAAAAAAGAAAATGGTCTGAAACAATATTGTCAGACTTTTCATGTAAGAAACGAAGTCACTGTAGATAACTTTGCAAGACTTCCCTGTTGACCGAGTTTTAATCTCGCTTATTCTGCAGCCCTAAGCTCTGAGCTGGTACTTGGTTTTCAGAAAGTACTCGTGGAAGCAGTTTTCTGAGTGCACGTGGGTCGGGAGCAGAGGCGAGAGAGGCTTTTGGCCCCGCGGGACAGAGCTCCTTTCCCTGTGGCTGCGCCTCCTGGAGCTGGTACCAGGAGGCCGTGGACCTCCTCCCCTGACCGCCGCCTCCACTGGGATTGGGAGCTTTGCTCTCTCTCCCGCGTCAGAGCTGACCTTTCCATCGGCCTCAGCAGCTCGGCCGCCTTAGCCCCGCGTTCCAGCAGGGTGCCGAGAGAAGGGCCACCCCACTCTTCCCGTGCCAGCCCTGCCCCGTGCCCCGTGGCACCCCTGACCCCCCTCAGCTCCTGCTTCCACGGTTACGCCAGCTCTCTCCAGAATCTTCCCTCTGCCTTCACCACACCTGCCTCCCTCCCCTAATACGAGGTGCCTTTTGGCTCTTGTTCTCTTGCCCCTTTTCAGCACAGAGTATTTTTAAGCGTGCCCCCTGCCTCGCCACACGGATGGGCATTTCTGCCGGTCTGTTGAAAAGCCGCTTTCTCCGGCAGCGCCCTTGGTCCTTCTGTTCAGAACCCAGCGCTGCCTTGTCCGTGGGCGTCAGCCTCCTGCCTGGCCGCTGGCTCACCTGCCCTGGGAGAGGGGCTTGCTCTGCGCCGACCCCCTGCCTCCGTGGCTGCTCTGGCCAGGCGTGTCCTCCCGCTGGTCTCTGCCTTGGGGAGGAGGCAGAAGCACCAAACACCACTGTCCGTGGTTCTGGGGTTGAAGCCTTACCTGGCCATCAGGACTGTATCCCACCTGTCTTCAGACTGTCCAGTCAGGTGTCCCACTTTTAATGTCCTTCTCAGCTTAGGAAACCGAAATTCTTTGGGTGAAAAGAAAGTCATCTCCATAGCAGTAGCCCATCCATCCAAAGTCTCTGTTTCAGCAGAGCACCACCATCCTGCTCTCTGTAAGTGGCACCGCTTCCATCAGTTACTGGCCTGAAAATTCTGGAAGCTGCCCTTAAATCCACCACCCGCTTTAATAATCGAGTTACGCACAGATTTATGTCAGTTCTTGTTTTTAAACGCCCTTAATTCCTGGGCACGCAGCACAGTGCCGCCGCCAGGTCCCTTGCAGCTTGCCCGGCGTCCTGGCCTCTGACCCTCGGGACCAGCCCTCGAGTTCACTGCTGCCTCCCCAGCTTTCCAAACCCACCGCAGTCAGGCACCGAATCGTCCCGCTGCTCCTTACGTGCGCTGAGGGGGCTCTGGCCGGGGGCCTTGGACGTTTGCTCCTCACTGGCCCCACGTACGTCCTGCCGTCTAATATTCGTCAGCTGTGCCCGCTCTCCTGCCTCCAGTCACAGTGTCCTCCTTGTGTGGACTGCCTGCTTCACTCCGTGCCAAGTCCTACCTACCTACAATATTTAGAGTCAGTGCACTTTGTCCATTTATTTCTCACATGCGGATAAATAATCACCTGGGCATAAACCTCACCTTCCCTGAGGAGCCGTTCCTCATCCATTTTCCACCATTCCTTAAAACACATTTTAGTCTTATTTTCCTGACAGTACTTTAAGCTTCTCGAGGGTGAGAATATTTTTCATGTCATTCTCTGTCCCTCTAGTAATAGTTATACCAAGAAAAATGTTCAGTAACTACTTAATGGTTGATTAATGATTGCGAATCACAGCTTTCATACTTAGCAGGTTAAGAAAACCTAAAGGAAATAGGATTTCAGATAATCCAATCATGTGTTTTCAAGAGTTTCTGTTAGTAACATGCTGGAAGCCAGCATTCTTGAAATTAAAGTTTCTAAATGCTATACGTGCTATTATAATTGAAGCATATTTCCTCATTTCAGTGGCGGTCGAGAGCCCCCCACTTTTCTTAGGATAACCTTTCAACATTTAAAACATAAAACCAGCTCTTGCTGTAGGTTTATCAAAGTCACAGGACGTTAATGTTAGAAGGGGCCTTAGAGAGTCTTGGAGAACCTTCTCTTTCACGATTGGAGCCAACGCGGTTAAGGCAGGGCTGGTCTCGGCTGCCCTTGCGAGTCTGGCATCAGGGCTGGCCTGGCCTGGCAGTGGACTCCGCTCTAGGGCAGGAGCTGCTACCTCCAGGAGCTCTGCCTCGTAGCCGCAACCTCGGGGCTCAGGCTGGACACTAGGATGGGACTCTGGGGGGCTCCCAGGAGGGATCTTCTCTAGCTGGAGGCAGAAGATCCTGTGTGCTGGGGGGCCCTGTCAAGCCTGGGGGGGCGGTGGCAGTGCGGTCCTGCTGGATGAACTGGCGCAGCCCCCTGTTCACTCCCCGAGCTCCTGAGCCTGGGCCTGCAGGGCACGTTCAGCAGCCTCCAGGGCCCGGGTCACCAGGGCCAGGCTGCCCTGCGCCTCCACGCTCTGCCGCTCCTGGGCAGATGCCATGGGTGAGGGTGTCCTGGGGGCCTCTGCAGCCAGCTGCAGCTCAGCCTCCAGGGCTGGGGCCTGGAAGCTCTTGTCTTAAATCAAGGTCAAAGACCTTTCCACTGCACATTTCCATATACTCCACTCACCCTTAGTGAGCACCTACTACGTGTCAGAATGCTGGGCAAGGAGATACAACAAAGAAAAAGAGAAAGTCTCAGCCCTCAGAGAGCTGAGTCTCCTCAAGCAGATAGACAAGTCAATGTAAAATTGGCTTTCAGTGGGACACGAGGTGGAGGAAAGGTGTTTTGTTTCAGTCACTTGGTTTTAAGGTGGAAAGGATTTGAGGAAGGTAATGCTGAGGACAGCTGCCAGTAGCAGGGGAGAGGATGAAGGTTTAGGAGCACGGTAACTGTAGAGTGATGTCCCTTTGGAATGGGTCCAGAGCATCAGGGGGCATTAGCTTCAGACCAGAGAGGGATGGTGTTTTCAACTGGAATGGAATCGAGAAGGGAGAACTGGAAGTTGAGGGATTCCCATCTGATGCTTTCTATTTGCTGAGTGAGGGAGGAGAGAAAGACATCAGCTAAGGCTGAGGGCGGTGGGACAGGACAGGGCGGAGGAGAATAAAGATTATCTGAAACTCCCCTGTAGGGATTGGAAGAGTCTTGGTCTTCTCGGGAACGTAGGGGCAAGGTCATCCATTTCCCAAGAGGGGCAAAGGGGTGAAGGGAAAAGGCCTAAGACAGTTCTACCGGATACCCAGCCAGGATCGACACCACGTGAATAAGGAGTTTGCTCAGCATGAGTCAAGACCTCTGAATTTGTGGTGCCCTTGGGTGCCCAGTCTCTCAGCTCCTGCCAGGAGGAACCTGGGAATGGCCAGAAGTTGAGAGGCAGTGACGCACGAGGGACCTGAGCGCCGCGCTGGTTGTGGGCACGCTCATGGGGCGTGGAAGTCCAAGGGTAGATGCAGGGGGCACGACCACAGGGACAGTGGATGCTTTCCTCTGGTGGGCGTCAGTGTGTAACGCGTAGGAAGTTAGTTGAAGGGACGTTAGAGAAGACTTTTTAAAAGAGATTTAATGTGAAAGGGGATGGTCAGTTGATGTGGTCTTGCAGTGGAGGCTAAGCTAACAGGTGCTGACAGGGTCTGGTCAGGACGCAGCACCTGTGTCCCTGAGTGGTGGCGGACCTGGGCTCTGCCACACCTGCTGCTCCGACCCGAGGCTCCCTGGATTCTCACGCAAACAGGTGCCCCCCCCCCCACGACCTTGCTTTGTTTCTCAAGCCTTTCTTGTTTGAGTCTTCTGCTATTATAGTTCTTCAGTATTAATAATTCTGAGCCAACTGTTTTTAATAACCCAACTATAATTAGTGACGAGGATGAAAGGAGTGGGTATTCTCACTGATATTTTCATAATTCTTGCCCTGCCCTGTGGCATCGCCTATTACTGATAAAACTTGATATTGTAAAAAATTTATGCACTGGAATTCAAATGTGAAGGTAGCAAAAACAATTAAAACAGCATTAAAAATAAAACTAAGAGAGACCAACATGAAAAGGAATTAACTAGGGCCTTTCTAAACTGAAAACATTTCTTGAATAGAAGCTTTGAAAAAGAAGCCTCAAACTATTAACATCTCCAACTCCTTGATCCCTAAAAATAATTAGAGCTAGAAATACAAGGGAAAAAAGTATATGTATAGAGGAGCAGATGTGGCTCGAGTGGTCGAGCGCCTGCTTCCCACATTGGAGGTCCCAGGTTCAGTCCCTGGTGCCTCCTGAAAACAAACAGGGAAAACAAATGAAAAAGCAATTAGGGGAGCCGATGTGGCTCAGTGGTTGAGCGCTGACTTCCCACATACAAGGTCCCGGGTTCAATCCCCAGCCCCGGTACCTCAAACAAACAAAAGGATATATATGTATTTATTTATATGCACACATGTAATAAGTACTTGAATCAATATATCTTATCAAACGTTTTTTTAAAAAAGTAACAGGCCATTATAATCACAAAGATGAAAAAAAATATCTCATCTTGAGGAAGATGTGAATTGTGTAGGTGTGGCTAAGCTATTTTCACCCATTAGAAACAATAAGGAACAGCCTGGAAGGGAGTTGATTTAGACTGCCTATATGTGTTTATTTAAAAGATTTCAGTTATTGGACATTCTAAATACTATCAATTTGAAGTATTACACACTCAACTTTTGATTATTCAGTGCTAATGAAGGATTATAGTGGCCTAGTACATGGGTAATCCTAAAATATTTATGTTTGTCTTTGGATTAATTACATGAATTGGAAATACAGGCATGCCTCCTTATATTGCGCTTCCTGTTTGCATTTCACAGATACTGCGTTTTTTACAGATTGAGGATTTGTGGCAACCCTGTGTTGAGCAAATGTATTGGGGCCATTTTTCCGACAGCATCTGCTCACTGTGTGTCTCTCTGTCACATTTTGGCAATTCTTGCAATATTTTAAACTTTTTCACAAAGAGACACCCTTAGTTGATAAATGTTGTATGTGCTCTGACAGCTCCACTGACCAGCTGTTCCCCCGTCTCCCTCCCCCTCCTCGGGGCTCCCTAATTCCCTGAGACACAACAGTATTGGACTTAGGCCAATCAATAACCCTACAAGGGCCTAGAAATGGTTAAGCTCAGTGAGGAAGGCATGTTGAAAGCTGACAGAGGTCCAGAGCTAGGCCTCTTGTGCCAGATAGCCAAGTTGTAGATGCAAAGCAAAAGTTCTTGAAGGAAATGAAAAGTTCTCCACTGAACTCGTGAGCGATAGTACAGCAAAACAGCCTTATTGCTGATCTGGAGAAAGTGTGAGTGGTCTGGATAGAAGGTTGAACCAGCCACAACGTTCCCTGAAGCCAAAGCCGAATCCAGAGCAAGGCCTGACTCCCTTCCATTCTGTGAAGCCTGAGAGAGGGGAGGAAGCTGCCGAAGGAACGTCTGGAGCCAGCAGAGGTTTACGGGAAGAAGCCGTATCCGTAAGACGGAAGTGCGAGGAGAAGCAGCAAGTGCTCATGAAGCTGCAGCAGGTCATCCAGAGGATCTAGCTGAGATCACTGGTTATGGTGGCCACAGTGAGCAACAGCTTTTCAGTGTAGAGAAAACGGCCTTCTATTGGAAGAAGATGCCATCTAGGACTTCCGTAGCTGGAGAGGGGAAGTCAGTGCCTGTTTTCAAAGATTCCCAGGACAGGCTGGCTCTCTCGTTAGGGGCTAACGCAGCTGGTGACTTGAAGTTGAAGCCAATTCTCATTTACATCCTGAAAATCCTAGGGCCCTTAAAAATGATGCTAAATCGACTCTGCCCGTCCTCTATAAATGGAACAATAAAGCCTGGACGACAGCACAGCTGGTTACAACATGGTTTCCTGAATATTTAAAGCACACTGTTGAGACCTACTCTTGGGGGAAAAAAAAAGATTTCTTTCAAAGTATTTCTGCTCATTAATCGTGCAAGTGGTCACCCAAGAGCTCTGATGAAATTGTACAACGAGATGAATGTTTCCGTGCCTGCTAATACAACATCCATTCTGCAGCCCATGGGTTGGGGAGTAATTTTGACTTTAAGGTTTATTATTTGAGAAATACACTCTGTAAGGCTACAGCTGCGTAGATAGTGATTCCTCTGATGGATGGGGCAAAATAAATTGAAAGCCTATGGAAAGGATTATTCTAGATGCTGTTAAGAACATTCGTGATTCACGGGAGGTGATCAGACATGAACAGGAGTTTGGAAGAGGTTGATTCCAACCCTCATGGGTGACTTTGAGGGTTCAAGACTTCAGTGGAGGAAGTGACTGCAGATGTGGTGGAAACAGCAAGAGAACTGGAGTTAGAAGTGGAGCCTGAAGACTGAATTGCTGCAATCTCATGGTAAAACGTGAATGGATGCGGAGGTGCTGTTTGTGGATGCGTAAAGAAATTGGTTTCCTGGCATGGGATCTACTCCTGGTGAAGCTGCTGTGAATATTGTTGAGATGGCCACAAAGGATTTGTGATATTACGTAAACTTGGTTGATGAAGCATTGGCTCCAATTTTGAAAGAAGTTCTACTGTGGGTAAAACACTATCAAACAGCATTGCATGCTACGGAGAAACCTCTCAGGAAAGGAAGAGTCAGTCACTTCTTTTTATAAGAAATTGCCACAGCCACCCCAGCCTTCAGCAGCCACCACCCTCATCAGTTAGTGGCCATCAGCTTTGAGGCAGGACCCTCCACCAGCAAAAAGACTTGACCCCCTGAAGGCTCAGAGGATGCTTAGCATTTTTTAGCAATCAAATACTTTAATGAGGTATGTACCTTGATTTTTAAGACATACTGCTATTGCACACTTAATAGACTGCAGTATAGTGTAAACATAACTTTTACACACACTGGAAAATAAAAAAATTCAGGTGACTAGTTTCATCGTGATATTCACGTTATTGAATTGGTCCAGAATTGAACCCACAATATCTCTGAGATATGCCTGTAAATTTACTTGCTATATTAGTAATTCATAAATAGATAATAAAATCAGATAGCACATCTAAGCCGATACCGGCAATCTGTCTAGACCTGAGTGTAGCGTTTATCACTTTCTGTTAACATTATCTGTTTACTATTTTCTCTTCCTTGTGACTGTGAATTCTGTAAAAGTAGAGAGAATTATTTAACATTGTATCTCCAGCACATACTCATAAATTAAAGCCCTCTGGGATAAGGACTTTGCATGCAGTATATCAGGTCTTAGAATACCTTAAGATGTATTGTTATCATTCCCATTCTACATTAACTGAATATCACTAACTGAGGTTTGAGAAACTCAAACTTTTTTTTTTTTTAAGTAGCTCTGCTAGTAAATGACTCATCAGGAATTTGAACCCAGGTGTTGGAACTCCACAGGCCACATGGGTAACAACTGAGCATGGGCAGGGGATGTGTTACTCATTTTAATATTCCTGATATTCAGCACTGTGCCTCTTACATAGCATGCAGTCAGTGGAAGAGTTTCAAATGAAAGAACGAGAAAGCTAAAATATTTAAAGTTACCCAGTGTATTAGTCAGGGTTCTCCTGGGAAACAGAACTCATAGGAGATCCTTGTAAATAGTATGAGATTTTACAAGCTTGTCTCAAGCAACTGTGGGGATGCACAAGTCGAAATTCCGTAGGGCAGACTGCAAGTCAGGAACTCTGACGAAGGTCCTCGGTGCATTCCCCGGGAGGATCTGGCTGAAGTAGAGGTGAAAATTCTCTCTCCTGACTGCTGAAACCATCACTTCTCTTACAAGGCCTCAACTGATCGGGTGAGACGCCTCTCGGTGCTGCAGGCCATCTCCTCCGGTGGCTGTGTATGGCGTCAGCCTTAGATGCGGTCAACTTACTGATGATTAAAGTCCACGAAATGCCCTCCCGGTAACAATTAGGCCAGTGCTTGCTTCACCAAACAACTGGGCACCATCACCTGGCCAGCTGACACGTGAGCCTAACCATCACACCCAGCTTCAGGGAATGGATTTTTAATAACATGTAAATTGCCATAAACCTCTGTATCCCTTAAGTGCTTTAAAATTATGTTTAAGATAGTGAAGGGGGGGTGGAAATGACTCTTAAGGAATATTGTTTCTGAAAACTCTGAGAACCGTGCAGTGTGGTAGGGAAGAGCCCGTGGGGGTGAGGAGAAGCCTGGGCCGCGGCTCACTCGTTCATTCAGCAGGATTTTATTTAGGGCCTGCCAGCCTCCCAGTCCTGTGCTAGGGCATCGCCACAGTCTTGCCTCAAGGAGCTTATACTCTACCGGGAAGGACAGGCATTCATCAAGAGAGGAGAGGAAAAAATACATAAAACTGCAGCTATGATAAGTGTCAGAAGTACGTGCTCCTGTGAGGACGGAAAACAGGAAAATTAGGAGGGTCAGGAAGTGACAGTTGTCCTGGAAACTGAGGCCCGAGTAGGAATTAAACTAAACACAGAGGAGGGAGGGAGGAAGGAGCCTCCTTGGCAAACTGGGCTGACTGCACGAGCAAAGGCCCTGAGGTGGTGGGGCTGGGGAAGTACCAGGGAGTGGCAGGACAGCGAGGCCAGTCCGTAGGGCCTTGGGGGACTCTGCAGCAGTGTCATCTCCATGTGCAGAGGGAAGGGAAGACAAGGCGGTCACGAATTTTAAGCAAGTGGACATCAAAGGCAGATCCCCCTGGCTAAAGGGCAGGGCTGAGGAAGAGGCAGGCCAGGAGGTCATGGCCGGACCTGGGGTCGTAGTGATGGTGGCGGGGAGTGGATGGGTTTGAGTGGGTCGACAGGAAGAACACAAGGCAGCATGGGCCAAAGAAGCCCCTGGGCTTGTGGCCTGTGGGTGGTGGAGCCCCCACTGGGATGGGGACGCCGGCGGAGAGCCAGCGAGGTCCAGTTTGCTACATGTTGAGTATGAGATGCCTTTGACCCCCAGAGGAAATGTCCAGGAGGCAGCTGGACATCCAGCTCAGGGGCGCTTGTCGTGACCTCTCCTGCCGCTGAATTTCCACAGCGCTGCGTGCCTGTCTTGCTACCGCTGTAACAGTTTCTCTTTGGGACCCTGGTTTTTGTTCAGTGCCTGATATTGTTTGCCAAGTGACGTCTCAGTCCAGAAGTCTGGTCAGTAGCAATAGATTTAATAATCTTTGGAAATGTCGTTATGTCTCACTTTGCATTATACTTATTGAATAATCTTAGAAATTGTCCTCAGGAGACTAAGTGTATGGAGAGGGAAGGGGCTTACGCCAGTGGCCGAGGAGCTTGGAGCTCCTCCAGGAGCTTCTGCCTCCACCTGGCTCCACTTCAGGGGCCGGCTCTCTTTCTCCATGGCCAGGCTGCTGATGTCGGAGGTAGAGGGAAGGGGTCTGCTTCAGGGCTTGGCTCTCTAGGAGGCGTGATGAGGCCTGGAGACCCAGCACGGGCTTTCTCTAAAAGATCTAAAGAACAGCTCAGATTCCTGCCCCCAGCCTCAGAGCACGCCAGGCCGGAGGTGAAAAGCTGGGTGCTTGATAGACACAGAAACTTCTTACAAGGTCTGTTTGGGGCCAGCTCGCAAAGAAGCCCTGGAGGTCTTTCCTGAGGAATGAGGAGGGAGGCCTTGAGGCTAGAACTTGGTTCCTCATTCATTTCTACAAGGTGTAGCTCAGCAGAGCCTGGAGCCCCTTGGATTTGGGGGCTTTGATCTCTTATGTGGTAGGTATGGCCGCTTTGGAATATCCAGTGTGGAGCATATGAACAGCAGCTGGATAGGAACTTCCATCAAAATGGTTTCGGACTCCTGTGAAGGATCAGACTTCCAAATTAGTCCCAAACTGGCAGCAGGGCCTGAGGCCTAGGTAGGTGGGACTAGCAGTAGGGCATAGCTCAGAGACAGGAGCATGCTGATAAATCATCCGACCGAGGCGTACGTGGGGGTGTGGGGGGTGCCCTTGGCTACACAGAGGCTGGGTCAACAGAGACGTCAGGAAAAGGAAGCTGCTGCACCGGCCTCTTCTTAGGGCCTGGGGGACAAGTTTACCCCCATGTACTAGTTTAGGGGCAGCAGGCCTCTTCCAAATCCCAGCTCCCGTCAGAGGAGCTGCTGCCAGTCTGTCAGGAGGCCTGGCTCTCCCTGGCTCCCGGCCTGGGTGTGGGGAGCTGCTGGGGGCAGGGTGCTTTAGGTTGGCGGAGCAGACGGTACCTGCCAGTGCCTCGAATCCCGTTTTAGAATGCCTGGTAGGAGAGGGAGGGAAGAGTTGAGCCTTCCCATCCAGGTGATTTCCTCTGAGAAGGAAGTGCACAGGGAACTGAACAGGCACCTCGGTCGTGTTGAGTAGGAGGGAGATGGCCGTAGGAGAAGCCACAGTCCAGATCACACACCCGTTGACTTGTCATTTCCTACAGAAAGGAGGGTCATCAGCTGAGCCTTGTTCCCCCCAGTTGGGAGGTAGGGGAGAGTGCTGTCCTCATTTGGGGGCTCATTTCCATCTGTAGCGACTTGTTGATCGTCGGGTCTTCCATGCCCACCCGAGGGTGGTATTTGGGTGCCTGGCTTGTCACAGACGACGCCCTTCTAGAACGTTCACTGTCATTGGCACCCGTCGGGCCTAGAGCCCTCGACTCCTGGCCCTTGGCAGGGGCCTGCAGGGTAGCCCTGTGGTCTCTCCTACCTTAGTGTCCAGCCCCATACGCAGGGGGCCTTGTTACTCACTTAGAAAATACCGAGGTCCTCCAGATTCAAGGCACTGCGGGCACTGGAGCGGCTGGTGCCTGTGTGTTATCCGTGAATTATTTCACCTGCTTCTCATAGGGCTTGTGTTCTGTCTTGCTCTGACTGAGGGGAATGTCCTAGAATAGTCCTGTGTGATTTTTGACTCCTTCCCAGCCCTGGCGCCTGCGGCCTCCCTCCCACAGCCTGGCCTCAGCCACACCGCTGGGCCCCTCCGCTGGTGCAGGCTACCCTCAGGATGCCCCTCACCTGAGACGCCCTTTCACCCTCAGGGACGGGAGCCCAGGCCGAGGCGCTGGGTTGCCTCAGGGCCAGCCTGGCCGCAGCCCCCCTGTACCCAGAGCATCGCAGGCCTTTCCGCAAGGCCCCTCATGACCTCACCACTGGCGTCGTGCGGCCGCCACGGTGACAGCTTCCAGAGGCCAGGACGGAGTGTCCTCAGTCCAGACCGAGCCCCTGCTGCGTTCCTGGAACTCTGCAGGGGGAACGAAGTAAAACCCGTGGGGCCTTCGGCAGCCCTTACGAGTGTTTGATCCGTATGTTAGGACTGTTCAGCCAAGGCATTATTAGTTTGAGCTGATTATTCAGTTTCTGGACTACCTCTTACTTTTAATACTTTTTTCCCCCATACCAGGTAGAATTGAGGCCAGAAAACATCACCAAATTTTATTGAAGCTAGGAAGCGTGATTTTAGATTTTTCCATTATTTTCCATTTCATTAAAAAAGAGTAGGTGGTGCCAATTAAACTGCAATCCAATGTTTTCTTGTCACCCAAGATTTTTATTTTTGTTAAAATTAGTATTATTTTTATGTTATTAAAGAAGTTGGTTTACAGAACAATCGTGCATAAAATACAGGGTTCTCCTGTACCACACTATTATTATTAATACCTCGCATTGCTGTGGGACATTTGTTACAACTGATGAAAGCGCATTTTTTGTAATTACACTATTAGCCATAGTCTGTGGTTTAACGTAGGGGTCACTGTATAGTGCAGTCCCATGGTTTGTTTTTTTTTAATTTTTTATTCTATTGAAATATTTACAACCTAACATTTCCCCTTTTAACCATATTCAGATATATATTTCAGGTTTGTTAATTATGTTCACAGTGTTGTGCTACCATCACCATTATCCGTTACCAAAACTTTTCCGTCATTGCAAATAGGAACTCTGTAAATGTTAAGCCTTAACTTCCTATTTCCTAGCCCCACCTTGTCCCTTGGTGAAAAAAAACAACTATATTCTAGATTCTGTCTCTATGAATCTAATAGCTTAGTTAACTATTTCATATCAGTGAGATCATACAATATTTGTTCATTTGAGTCTGGCTTATTTCATCAACATGTCTTCAAGGGTCATCCATGTTGTCACATGTATCAGAACGTCATTCCTTTTTGTGGCTGAGTAATATCCCATTGTGTGTTCATACCGCACTTTGTTTATCCATTCATTGGTTGATAGAAAGCTGGGTTACTTCTGTCTTTCGGCAATTGTGAATAATGTTACTGTGAACGTCAGTGTGCAAATACCTGTTCAAGTCCGTGCTTTCAGTTCTTTGAGGTATAACTAGAAGTGGGATTACCAAGTATTTCATGTGGTTTTTGGCCATTTGTATATTTTCTTTGGAGAGATGTCTATTCAAGCCTTTTACCATTTTTTAATTGGGCTGTGTTTTTGTTGTTAAGTTGAAGGATTTCTGTGTATTTTCTGGATATTGGACGTTTGTCAGCTATATGGTTTCCAAATATTTCCTCCCGTTGTGCAGGTTGTCCTTTGGCTTTCATGATAAAGCCCTTGGAGGCACAGAAGTTTTTCTTTCTGCATCTGGAATGAAGTCAGGACAGAAGAGGAAATGATGACCCTACCTCTTATTGTTGATAAGAGGACAGTTAAAAAAAAAATCACTCGAAGGTTTAAAACAAATAGCTGCAAGAAGGGCTGAAAGTTATTTGTCATATCTTCATCTCTGGGCCCCATTCTCATCAACACTCACAAATTGGTTAAAGATGCTTTGCTCTGGGGGCTGGTGAAGTTTTGCAATCTGAAACTCCCTTTTTCTTTTTACTAGCAGCTCTTTCCAGTTAGCTGCCACTTAGGAATTCTTCATGCAGTCAGATGGGGGGGGTGGTAAAAAGAGGCAAAGACAGGGCAGGAGGTAGAGGGCAGGGTGGGTGGGAGCCTTCACTGCTCCTGCAGGTAAACGAGCTCGCGCCACCCGCGGACATTCTGGATGACGCCAGGCTGGCCACCACGGCTGGAGGGAGCAGGGTGTCGCAACTGCGAAGCCCTGGCGGCCCCTGTGCTCTCGGGGTGTGACGACACAGGGACGTTCTTAAAGCTCATTAGCTTTCCTGCCATAAAGGCACTGGCCTGCTCAGATGCCAGAGAACATTGTGTCGGTGCAACAAGCCCGGAGTCCTAGCAACGATTTTAAATGTTGGAAACTGATTGAAAATGACCCTTTTCACATTAGGAAGTCCTGTTGGCAGAGAGGAGAGCAGATTTTTCCCTTTGCCAAAGCCAAGGAAAACTCGCTTGTAATTTCCTTTTGGTCAGCCCTTGCTGCTCTTTGAGAACTTTCAGCTGATGCAGAGGTACTTGCCCAAAGTGAGAATGTTTTTCAAGAAAGGATTATTCTAAGGAATTGAGAGGGTTTTTTATTGTTGTTCTTTTTTTTTTTTAAGGTGCTGGGGATTGAACCCTGGACCTCATATGTGG
>JAQZBX010033579.1:0-18587 GCA_029593785.1 Cabassous unicinctus | reverse complement strand
CTTCCTGCTGTGAGGTCTTGCTGCATCAGCCCACTGCGCCGCGCAGGTCGGCCCGCCCTCACAAGGAGGCCGCGGGAAGTGAACCCGTGGCCTCCCATATGGTAAACGGGAGCTCTATCGATTGAGCCACACCCGCTTCCCTCTTTGATCCATTTTGAGTTAACGCTTGTGGGATAGAGTTGGACATGGTTTGGTCAGAAATAAAGGTCTGGGTTAGTCAGTCTAATGGGGTGACTAGGCAAGTGGGGTGGCCAGGAAAACACGGAAGCCCGAACGTCCCTCCCTGTGGTTCATGTGGAGAAATGAGGGTGAGCTCCTGTGCATTTAACCGGAGACATGCAGCAGGGGGCGACACAGGTGCGCTGTGGAGAGACGAAGCAGCGAGAGGGTCCGGTGTTTTTCTGTAGCAGCGGTGAGGTGGTGGGTGATCAGGGTTGGTTTCTGTTTGAGGAATAAGATGGGCAGCCTTCACAGCTCCTGCCAGATGGCCACTTTGGGCTCTTCAGGAAGAGGCAGGCCCGACCCCAGCAGGACTCCAGCGTCCCTGAGTATGGAGAAGACGCTGAGCCCACTCCCTGAGTGTCATGGGCACGTCAAAGTTTCACTTTTTTGAAGTGACACAGACTCACATGTAGGCAAAGATTAAGGCAACGTCCTTCTAGATTTTCTCACTGCAGAATTCTGGATATGTCCAGTAAAGCTGAGTCTTGGAGTTTTTGTTTTCGGTGCCCTGCTTTACCGATGAGCTGAGCGCCCCATCCTCTGCCTAATGAGGTGCAAGGGCCCACAGCTGCCTCACCCTCCCCTCTCCTGAACACCCTGGAGGAACCCCCAGCCCCGTGTCTGCCCACCACCCCTCTTCAGGGCAGCATCCCCAGCAAATCACAGGGGAGGGGGCCCGTGTGTCGCCCCCACAGTGCATCCCCGTCCCCATCCCCCTAGCTCGGTGAGCGCCTCCTGCTCCCCTTGGAGCCTCAGGTGCACTTCCCTCACCTGGGAGCTGCCCCCTTGCAGGCACTTGCAGGTGGAGGTGGGAGAAACAGGCTACTGCCCCGTGACTCAGTCTCCCCACAACCTGACACCATGCTGTGCAGGTGTGCACAGGGCCTTCCTCTCCGACTCCCTGGCCCTCGAACTGGCTGTGAGGAGCAGCTCATTCCGGGTGCCTTCTCACCCTCCATCGGGGCAAGCGCCTTCTTGCCCACAGCAGGTGGGGACAGTCTTCTGGAGGCTCAGGCTTTGCGATGGGGAAGGGCCCAGGCCCTGGCAGGACCACCCCCTGGCCCCAGAGCCGGGTGGCAGAACGGCCTTGGGGCTTCCAGACTCTTGGCATCTCCTTGGTGGGATACAGGTCTGCTTGGCTCCTAGACTGGTCCACCTGTTCCATCAGAGCACACGTGCCTGCTCACACACACTCATACATGTGCCCACACACAGGCACACTCACACGTGTGCTCGCACACCAGCACACATGGTCACACGTGCTCTTACAGTGCTCACACGTGCTCACACATGTGCCCTCATGTGTGCTCACACACGTGCACTCAACACCCAAGGACACACGTGCCGTGTCTGGGGAGGGGACAGACAAGGCCTTATGGTCACTGAACTGAGCTCCGGGGCCCACGATGAAGGCAATGGGAGTGGCAGGACCTGGCCAAGGGCCCCTTGTCTGCTGCAGGGGTGGGGAGGGCTGAGAGCTCCCAGGACAGAGTAGGTGAGGGTTGGAGGGCAGGCTACAGGCCCCAGGGATGTGAGAATGGAGGAGGCAAGGATGAAGGTGCAGATGGGAGGCAGAGGAGAACCCAGAAAGGGTTTTAAGCACAGAATATGTGGGTTTCAGGACAGTCCTCTGGCCATGAGATGGAGAACAGGTGGGCCAGAGCCTGGCTGGGGAGCAAGGATGGACAGGAGAGGTTGGGGAGTGAGCAGGGTCAGGGACAGGGAGATGGGTCAGGGCGGCCTCGGCGTGGAACCCTGAATGCAGGGCTGCTGCAGGGCACCCTGGGGGCAACCCCAGTGTGGGTGGTGGCTGAGGGAGCCAGGGGCATCTCCGCTTTCCCCATAGGCTTCCTGGAGAAAAATCGAGATGTGCTGAGCTCAGATATCCTCACCCTGGTTCACGCCTCCAAAAACAAGTTCCTGCGGGAGGTGTTCAAACTGGAGTCTCCAGAAATCAAGCTGGGCCACGGGACCATCCGCCAGGTCAAGGCGGGGAGCCAGCTCTTCAAGGTGGGCTCCTGGGGGGCACCCTGCTAGCTGCCACCAGGTTTTCTGCACACCACCCCCAACCAGGGTCCTGAGCAGACCCATTGTGAGAGCATGCAAGCGAATGAAACAGAGATGTGGCGTTGCTGAAATCCTCAATTCTAGCTTTATGCCCTCCGACTGATTGAAAGAGGAGCTGCCCCATCTTGCCAGGGCAATCTCTTTGTTGATGGTAGATGCAATCAGCTGTAGATGCAATTAACTGACTAATGATTTAAATCCATCTCCAAAATTCCCTCACAGTAACAATCAAGCCAGTGCTTGCTTGACCAAGTACCCAGTTGACACATGATATTAACCATCACACAGGACAACAGGAAAATTCAGTCTGTTGTCATTTTACACTGCCAGCCATTGCCTCCTGTCCTCAGTGGTGATGGGTGTCAGGACTCATGCATTTTGGCAGGCCACACCTTTGCCCAGATGTGTCTGAAATTGGGAAGGTCTAATCAAGGAGCCTTGCACAAAACACACACTGCTCTATGCCAGAGGCTCGGGCTTCTCTTTTTCCCTTTTGATCTTGCACCCAGAATTCTGGTACATTTATTTAAATCTGTATGTATTTATGACTGTGTTTATATGACATATAATACCTGTCCAAAACTGGAAATGTAGAAGAGTGGGTAAAAGTGAGTACTGGCGGCTCTGACCTTCTCTTCTCACACCAGCACATTCCCTCTGTGTGCCCCACTCTGGAGATTCCACCTCTAGACTCACCTGTTGGTCCCCAGGAGTCGAGCTGGGTCCTGTACACTGTAGGCCCTTGAGAACCCTGGGATGAATGAATGAACAAACGAATGAACGGAACGAGTGAATGAGCGCATGTGGGCCAACGCCTTCCTGGCCCGCCGTGCCGTCCCCTCCACCCTGTCCCGTGCTTTGCCCCCAGTCTGCAGACTCCGCCAAGCAGCCTTCCACCCTGGCGGGCCAGTTCAAGCAGTCCCTGGACCAACTGATGAAAATCCTGACCAGCTGCCAGCCCTACTTCATCCGCTGCATCAAACCCAACGAGTACAAGAAGCCGCTGGTGAGGCGCGGCGGCCGGGGGTGGGTGGGCATGAGTGGGGCAGGGGCACCTGTAGGCCGTTACCTGCCCCCATTTTACAGATGCAAACCCTGAGGCGCTGGCTGCTCTAGGTCATTCACAGGCCAGTGTCCTGCCAGGTTGGGGTCAAAGGATCACTGGGCTTTAGGTGCACCTGGACCTCGGTCCCCTTAGCCCTGCCGTCCACCTGCCGGTGTTCTCGGCCAGGTGTGCCGCTTCTCTGAGCCTATTTCCTCATCTGCACAGTAAGAGCTAGACCTGCCTCGAGGTGTGCAGCCCATCTGCCATGTGTCACGGCTCTCATAAGCAGCAGCCAGCAGCAGTAGTGTTGCAGGAGCTGAAGCAGGCTCCAGCCCACAAAATCTGGAAAGAGCAGCACTGAGAGAGCAGCTTTGGCCAGGGGTCAAGCCCAGAGTCCACCTGTGAGGTCTGCTCCATGGGCCTTGGAATCCCACCCAGAGGCAGAGGGACTCATCCGAAAGGATGTAAAATGACTCCGAAATCTTGGAGGGAGTAAAGACGTTATTACATTAAATGAAGTGCTTTGTGGCATGAAGAAACTTCTATGAGATTGAGGTTGCCCCATGAAATCCAGAATGTATCCTCCTGATAACTTCTCAGGTTCCTGCACTCCCGGAGGAAAGAACTCTGCTCCAAGAGAGTTCTAGCAAGTTCTAAGGCAGGTCCTGTGCTTGCCGAGGCTGCTGTGCTGGCCCTGTGACTTGTAAACTAGGCAAGGCTGGAGGGGTGGACCCCAGACCCTCTGCCCACACCTGTGTTTCCCCACAGCCCGAGACACTGGTGGGCACCCAGCAAAGATGGGTGGAGCCAGTGCTCCGGGTGGTGAGGGAGCCTTCACGGGCCGTCTCCCAGAGGCAGCGCTCCCTGCAAGAGGGGTGGTGTGTGTAGCAGAAGCCCAGGCTCAGGTGCCGGGCAGTCTGGGGTTTGAACCCTGGCTCAGCCACCTAGAAGAATGGACCCTAGGCTTCTTCAACATGGAGCTAATTATACCCAGCCTAGGGCCAATGAAAAGACTGAGTGAGAAACGGCCAGAAGGGGAGCTATCTAGCTACCAAGGGTTAACCGTATGTGGTCCTGGACCTCACATGTCCATTACCCTCTGTGGTCCCCAGTTTTTCCAGTTGGGCTAACAGTGCCTGCTGGTGAGCTTGCCAGGCCAGTGAGCACTCCCAACTCACAGGTTGAGGGCTGTCTCAGTTTGCCAGGGCCGCTATGACAAATACCACGCCCTGGTTGACTTAAACAATAAAATTTATCATCTCATGGTTTCAGAGGCTAGAAGTCCGACATCAAGAAATTCTGGAGTCTGTAGCATTCTGGTGCTGGCTTGCCACAATCTCCGGCTGGGTTCCTTGGCTTGCATCTTTACTTCCATTACACGACTCTTCCGGTTTCCCTTTTCCACCGACTTTCCTGTGGTCTTCTTCAACTTCCAGCCTCTGTTTTCTTTTCTTTATAGTCAGGGTTCTCTAGGGAAACAGAACAGATGGGAGATAACCTGTAAATATTGTGACATTTTATTTAAAAATTGTCTCATGTGACTATAGCGCTGCCCAAGTTCAAATTCCGTAGGGAAGGCCTCAAGCTGGGAACTTGGATGGAATTTTCTCCAGGAGAAACTGGTTGGCTGAAGTAGAGATGGAAATTCTCTCTTCTGACTGCTGAAATCATCACTTCTCCTGTTAAAGCCCCCAATGGATTGGATGAGACATCTCTCATTGCTGAAGACAATCTCCTCAGCTGATTGTAGATGTCATCAGCCATAGATGCAATCAACTGGCTGATGATTTAAGTCCACAAAATGTCTGCACAGTAATTATCAGGCCAGTGCTTGCTTGACCAAACAACTAGGTACTATCACCTGTCCAAGTTGACACAGGAGCCAAACCATCACATAAGGCTCCCAATAATCCGATTATGGCCCAACCTCATTCTTAACCAAAAAATGCCGTTTTCAAGAGGTCCTATTTACAATGGGTTCACACCCACAGAAAGACAGATTAAGATTAAGAACACGTCTAGTAAAGTTAACGGTGACATCTTTTGCACGCTGAAAGACAGGATCCAACCTCCCACCAGGAGGGGGATTATCTCCAGAGGCCATGCCATGGCAGAGTTTTAGGGCCACACCTGAAGCTCGACACCCTGGGAAAAAGTACCCCTCCCCAAAGTCCTCCTTGCTAGCTACCCAGCCTCCAAAGCAGGGAGCACCTCTGCTCCCTGGGCCCACAGCTCCCTCTCCAGCTCTTTGCCCATACCCACCTCTGAGTGAGACTACTTCGGCTACAATCTTTTCTCACTCTTCATTGAAGAAATGTATTTCTTCATTCTAATAAAGCTTGGGAGATGCCAAGGGGCAGGGACAGCAGCCCACCTCACCTGAGGCAGACTGAGGCTTCCTGGAAGCCATGTCCTTTGGGACCACTGCTTTGGAGGGGTGCTTAAAACATTTTAAACAGGGCACATGCAAATAACTTATATTTACAGCACTTTACATATCTCAAGAATGATGGAATTCTCCAGGGTTCTTGTAGTTCATAGTTATCTATGTTCCCAGCTTTTATCTCCGTGCAAATGCTGGAAGGACTTTTCAGCTCCTTGGACCAAATCTCTCTTTTCTGTATTTAATTTTAATTAAATGCAGCCTTCATTCAGTTCTGCTTGTGTTTTGGGGGGCAACCACTGGGTCCTCGGCAGGCTGACCTCTCGGTCCTGCAGCCCCCAATAGTGGGGGTGCTGGGGGGTATGGGGAAGAGGGTCCTGCACCCTCAGCACCCACCTCCCCCTGCCCACAGCTCTTCGATCGAGAGCTGTGCCTCCGACAGCTGCGGTATTCGGGCATGCTGGAGACGGTGCAGATCCGCAAGTCGGGCTTCCCCATCCGGTACACGTTTGAGGAGTTCTCCCAGAGGTTCTGTGTGCTTCTGCCCAGCGCCGTGCGGAGGCAGGTGAGCTCTGGCTGACCCTGACAAAGAGGTCATGTTCATTCTCAGGACCCCCATCTGCTGCCCCTGCCGCCCAGGGCCCCATTTCGTCCACCCATCCTGCACGCCAACCTTTGAGATGACTCCCGTTTGTCTTTCCCCTCCTCCAACTCATCCAGCCTCATCTCTTAGTCTTTGGGGACCGGTTAGATGGAGGCGGGGCCGCTGGTGGCCAGAGGCCTGGACCGCAGCTAGTGGCTGCATGCAAAAGCAAGCACGTCCTCTCTTATGTGGCCAGGGAGGCATGGGGGAGCAGATGCTGGGCCACCCTGAAGTCTGGACCCCTCAAGGGACAGGGTTCAGAGTACTGGGGCCTGGGTTGCCCACTGGGAAGCCCGTGGGAGGAGGGATCCTGCCCACGACTGGCAGAGGTGAGCGACACTGACCCTTCCTGCTCCTCCCTGGCAGTGGCAAGGCAAGTTTCGCCAGACGACCCTGCACATCGCTGACATGTGTCTGGAGACGGACAAGGACTGGAAAGTGGGAAAGACCAAAATTTTCCTGAAGGTGAGACCCCCCCGCCCCAGGACTGTGGGTTGAGTCAGCACCTGCTCACTGAGCTGGCAAGACCCGATGGGCCAAGAGCAAGCAGAGCTCAAGGGTCTCCCAGGAGCATGACCTGGGAGAACAGTCCTCCAAGTGGAAGCTGCGGTCCCACCCAGCCTTGCAGAGCCCTGGAGAGGAGCCCCATGTTGAAGCCTATGGGAAGCCACTGCAAAGGCCCCCTCTCCCTCCCACTTACTCCTTCCCACCCTCTGAAGCCCACCTGCGAGGGCTGGTCCTTGGGCAGCCTTGTGTATGTATCACTCCCTACTGCACACCCCAAATTACAGGGGGCGCCACAGTAGACAGAGCCCCCTGAGACAGGCCTTCACGCCCTCCAGGAGGCCAGGCTGGGGTCGCAGAGCCATCTGGGAGAGAAACTCAATACCCTCCCAGGCCTCCCGAGCCTTGGAAGGGAGAAAGAAGAGATGCTCAAGGCCAGCAGGTCTGCAGCCCGCTCTGCCAGCTTGTCCAAGCCCCTGCCCCTGTTGCCCTCTCCATGAATCCCCTCTCCCTCCATCCCTCCCCACTCCCCACGGAGCCTGCCTACCTGCACTTCCCCTCCCCAGAGTGACCTTCTGGCCCCAACACTCCAGTGGGTCCATTTGTCTGTCCGCCCAGTGGTCAGGCCCAGGCTGCAGCTCTGGGGTTCAGCCGGGAAGGAAAGAGCAGGGGGCTTCAGATTCCTTGGGGAGGGGAGGCTGGCAGACAGGGAGGCAGCTGGGAGCACCGGGGTCCTGCCTGGGAGGGACAGTGCAGATGGTGAGGGCTGTGGGGTCACAGTGCATGAGGCGGTCAGGAGAAGGGGAGGGAAGGGAAGGGACTTGCCCCCTCCTTTAAAGGGGCCAGGCTTCAGAGAGAGACCCTCCCTCACCTTTGTGCCCCCTGGCCTGGGTGTGACCTACTCCATCTCTCCCCCTCCCTGCCTAGCTTCTCCTGGGGGCCACAGCCGGGGTCTTGGCCCTCTCTGTTTCCCCTCCCCTTGCCCACCCAGGGCCCACCAGAGCCCACCACGGAGAGGCTTGATGCTTCCTTGATGCAGGGCTGACCAAGGCAGGGAGGGCCTGCTGCCCTCTATTGACAAACACAGCAGCCTGTCCACTGTCCCGCCTTCCGAGGACCGAGGGCGCTGGGGAAAAATCACAGCCAGGGTCAGGCGTGGGGATCAAGTATCCTCAAGGGAGGGGAGAAGCGTTTTCATAGTGAGACAAGCTTGGGTCTGTTATACGGTGAAATAAAAAGCAGATTCAGGGAAATGCTGTGCCCATGGCGGCTGCTTATTGCTTCCGCTTCCCCACCGCCACTCCCAGTTCCCCCGAGCAGAAATGAATGTGGCTAGACTGAATGGGCCAGAAGAGAGAGTGAAAACGGGAAGTCCTCAGGTCGGGGCTGGAGGCAGAGTTGACAGCTGCTGCCTCTGCACCACATCCGAGTCAGTTTGTGGGGGCCTGGCTCCCGCTTGGCCCCCTGGCGGCGTGTGCGGGTGAAGTTTGGGTGACACTGGCTTCCGGAGACCGAGTGGGCCCCAGGCAGGGGTTATGGGGCTGAGAAGTGGGCAATACATGAAAGGGTCTCCCCCCGTTCCCAGGATCAACAGGACACCCAGCTGGAGGTACAGAGGAGCCAGGCCCTGGAGAAAGCAGCTGTCATCATCCAGAGAGTTCTGCGGGGCTACAAACACAGGTGCCCCCCGCCCCACTCGCCCACTTCACCTGTCGCTCCCCCAGGCGGGCCTGTAGCCCAGCAAGCCGGGGTCGCCTTTCCCACCAGTCCTTCCTGGTAGTCACCATGGCAGAAGTCCTCCCAGGACCTCCTGGCCAGGGACGCAGCAGCCTGTGCTGGCCAGAGAATTCTAATTCATTATTTGATTGAGAAAGATAATCAATGATTGTGATTAATAATATAAATGCAAGAATGTCCCTCTATTACAGGGGTTCTTAACCAGAGGGTCCATGGAAAGATTTCAGGGGGTCCGTGAGCTTGAATTTAAATTAAAAAAAAAAAAAGGTTTCTGGAAGACACATGGACTCGTGGCCAGAGGAGGGAACCTGTCAAGGAATAGAATTTGCAATTTTTTTTATCTCTTCATGACCTCTGGGGAAAATAAGTAAGAAATACTTGGTGGCTTTTTTTTACTTGATGATATTAAAAGCTGGACTTGCCTCATTCACAAATGCAACCTTAGAAGCAATCGAGCTGTTGCCAATAGATCGAAGGTTCCTAACTTGACCGTGGGTTCTGAAGAAGGATTGCATGTATCCATTTCCCCCAACACTTCCTTTTCCCTCTTCCCTTCAAATTCAGTTATTTTCCCAAAGGCTTTAAAATGTCTAGGGGTTGGAGTTCTCTGTATGGGTTTTGTATTATTTTTGCAACTGTCTTGTAAATTTGAAATTAAAAGTTTTTAAAAGTGGGAGCTATTACATGTCTCTGGCTTGCATCTCCCCTTCCAGGAAGGAGTTCCTGAAACAAAGGCAGGCGGCCGTGACCCTCCAGTCTCAGTGGAGAGGCTACTGCACCAGGAGGAACTTCATGCTGGTGAGTGAGCTCTCTGGAGTCCGGGTCTGCAGGAGCATGGGGTCACATGGGCCATAAACAACGAAAGAAATTCAGAAGTTATTTCTTTAACTGTGAGATCTCAGGTAGGAAGGATCAAATCCCTAGCAGAATTAAAATTAGAGATGTTGGATGTTTACAGAAAAATCATGCATGGAACACAGAGTTCCCATATACCATCTTATTATTAACACCTTGCATTTGTGTGGTCCATTTGCTACAATGGATGAAAAAACATTTTTATAATTGTACTATTAATATTTTCCATGCTTTACATTAGGGTACACTGTTTGTGTGGTCCTATGTTTTGTTTTGTTTTTTAAATTCTTATTCTAGTAACATATATACAACCTAAAATTTCTCCTCTTAACCACATTCAAAAATATAATTCACTTGTGTTAATTACATTCACAGTGTTGTGCTACCATCACCACCATCCAAAACCAAAACTTTACAATCAACTCAAATAGAAACTGTATATTTTAAGCCCTGACACCCCATTTCCTATTCTCACCCTGTCTCCTGGTAACCCATTTGCTAGATTTTGACTCTATGAGTTTGCTTGTTCTGATTATTTCATATCAGTGAGATCACACAATATTTGTCCTTTTGTGTCTGGCTTATTTCACTCAACATGATGTCCACAAGGTTCATCCATGTTCTCGCATGTATCAGAACTTCATTTCTCTTTACAGCTGAATGATATTCCTTTGTATGTATATGCCACATTTTGTTTATCCACTCATCAGTTGATGGACACTTGGGTTGCTTACATCTTTCAGCAATTGTGAATAATGCTGCTATGAACAGGGTGTGCAAATATCTGTTTGAGTCTCTGCTTTCAATTCTTTGTGGTATATACCTAGAAGAAAGATTGCCGGGGGCATATGCCGGGGTCATATGCCAGGATCATATGATAATTCTATAATTAGCTTTCAGGGGAACTGCCAAACTGTCTTCCACAGCGGCTGCACCATTTTACCTTCCCACCAACAATGTATGAGTGTTCCTATTTCTCCACATCTTCTCCAACACATATACTTTTCTGTTTTTAAAATAATAGACATTTTCATTGTGGTTTTGACTTGCATTTTCCTAATAGCTAATGATGTTGAGCATCTTTTCATGTGCTAATTGGCCATTGGTATAACTTCTTTAGAGAAATGGCTGTTCAAGTCTTTTACTCACATTTTAATTGGGTCATTTGTTTTTTTTATTGTTGAGTTATAGGATTTCTTCATATATTCTGGATACTAATCCTTTATCAGATGCAGATTTTAAATGATTTGGCCTCAGCATCTCCCATACTCGTTTTTTTTAGCACAGACTCAGGTCATGTGGTTTGTTCTTCAGAATTTCAGACATCTTTAGAGCTGGAGCCAGAGGGCCCTGCCTCTGAAATTATGTAATGGCTACCTTTCCCAATTTGCAGGAACAAAGTAAGTTAATGCGTGGAGCTGTCTTTGTTTCAAGCATTTCTTCCGAAGCTTTTCTTTCCTGTACCAAGGGCACTGGCCATTGGGTGTCTGCCAGGCAAATGAACCACAGCGACCTCAAACATGCCCCCTGGGCCTTGTCTGACCACTTGCCTTTGTCCTGGGCTGGACTACAGTTCTGACATCCACTAGCCATGTCAGCAGGACTGACCCCAGGTCATTTCGGAAAGGCAGCCTGTCAGCATTCTGTCTTCACCAGGGACCTAATAGTCACTGACATGCAGGGACAGGCTGTGGCTTCTCCAGCATCGCTTTATTTCATATTCAACCAACCCTATAAGGCAGGAATCAATACCACCTATTAACAGCCAAGGAAACTGAGGCAGAGAGAAGGTAAGTCATTTGCCAAGAGCAAGCAGTAAGTGAGCAGCAGAGCTGGGCTTTGAATGCAGGTTTGGGTGATCTCCCAACCTTTCCACTGAAACATGAGGCCACATTTTCCCTGGACAGCTAAGAGTGGACAGTCGCCCGACACTCCTGGAGAAGTTGACCAGAGCTCAGTGACGGCTCTGGCCCAGGGCGTGTGGGCAGCCTAGAAGTGGATGTCCATCCTTCATTCCTTCCCCACACCAGGGTGCTGGCTCCCAACAGCTTGGCCGGGCTTGGCTTAGTAGATGTGAAAAGCGAGGCTTCTGGAAGCTAATCGCCCACTTGAAGTCTCAGCCAGTTCCTTAGCAGTGGCCACCAGGGGCCACTCTGTGCTGTTTAACAAATGCTTTTTCAGCCCTTGTTCCAAGTGCTTCACAAGTAATAAGGCACTTAATACAACCGGGCCCAAAGGTGGGGGGCATTTTAGCCCCAGCCCTTTGCCAGAATGCAGGTCACTCTAAAGCTAATTGGCAAGGTCTCCTGGGGAGTCAGATGTGCCTCTGGCTCTCTGTGCCCCTGTCCCTTCTCACCTGGCCCCCCGCGTTGGACCCTGCCTCTGCAGATCCTCCTGGGCTTCGAACGCCTGCAGGCCATCGTCCGGAGCCGCCTGCTGGAGAGGCAGTACCAGGCAATGCGGCAGAGGGTGGTCGGGCTGCAGGCCATCTGCAGGGGCTACCTGGTGCGCCGGGAAGCCCAGAACAAGAGGAAGGCTGCGCTGGTCATCCAGGCACATGCCCGGGGCATGGCTGCCCGGCGGAACTTCCAGCGGCAGAAAGCCAATGTAGGTGGTCCCCGTGCTCTTGGGTAGGTGGGGCTGGGTGGGGCCCAAATGGGGGAGGGCAGGCAGGAAGAGCTAGAGGGGGGTGTGTGTAGAGCTCTCACGAGAACCCCCTTGGGAAAGTCCTCACCGTGGAGCCAAGACTCTGAGCTCTAATTACTAACTAGATTTTAATCACTCAACTGGAGAACTTCCTCTAAGGTCTAATTACTCAAGAACACAGCAATAATAAGGAGGCAAATTCGGAGGCCCCTTGGGCGCTGCAAGAGCACCCCTTCCACTCCCTATCCAGTTGCCCCAGCAGTGCCACCACATCACCTGGGGTGCCACTTTCACCACCAGGGAGCTCACGGGGTGTAGCCTGGGAGCGGGATCAAGTCTGCAGAGAGCTTTCGGGCCACAAACGTAGGGCACTTTTATCCCTGGCCATCGAGCTCCTTGACCCCTCCCTTTAGCCCACGTTTGGGGAAAGTTTCTCAGAAGGGCTGGACGTCCCTCCTCCCCAACTGAAGGCACAAGAAACTTGGGCCAGATGCACTGAGAGTGGACACAGCTCCACGGAAGAGAGAGAAGGCCTCTGTCCCCAGAGCTGCAGCATGCAGGCTGGGTAGAGGGGTGGGGGGTGCAGAGAAACCCCAAGAGTGGCCCTTGGGAGTGTGGGAGGACAGAAAAGTCTAAATAAAGGGCAGAGAGAGAGCCAGGAGAAGCACCTACAGGCACGTTCCTGCCGTTTGAAATCTCGCCCTTGGAACGTCCTCCAGAGGGCGCCCTAGGCCCACCTCCCACTCCAGCACTACTCATTTGGAAGTTGTGATAAGGCCCTGGGGCCAGGATGGTTTACCATTGCTCCCTAGATGAAAAGCAAGTGTGCTGTGCCAATGCCTAGCATGATGAACAGGGCCCAGAAGAGAATAGACTCTCGGACCCGTCAGCAGCCCCAGACTGACTGCAGAAGCTGTGCCCTGACAAGTGCAGGCCCAAGGTCCTCCCTGGTGGGAGCCTGGGTATCTCTGGGTGAAGGGCGGGTGGGCCAGAGTGGTGGTATTGCAGCTGACTCTGGGGGGCTCTGGGGGCTTTGAGGGGTGACTGGGGACCTCCATGGGATGTTGGGGTGAGGACAAGCAGCCAACCCCTCTTCTGATCCTCCACTGGGAAGTGGAAAGGTCTGGCTGCTTCATCTCTGGTCACTTCTAGCTATTAAAAGCTATGATTTTTAGAGCAGCACTTGCTGACGTGGACAAATGACGGCAGGAGGGTTATTTGGTGGGATCTTAATCCCCTCTCCCACTTGCCACTGAGTACAGCAGGGCTCTTCGGTAACCCACCCCCCTGGGTGTGTGTGTGCAGGGACCACTGGTCATCCCAGCCGGTCAGCAGGAGGTCCAGAGTACTGGTCCCACTCAGAAGCGCCAGTCCATCTACGACACCGTCACCGACACAGAGATGGTGGAACAGGTGTTCGGCTTCCTCCCCTCCATGATCGGGGGTCAGGAGGGCCAGGCTCCCCAGCGCTTCGAGGTGAGACACGCCCTTGTCCTGCGAGGGTCCAGGTCCCGGGTGGGGGATGGAAGGCTGAGCCCTGAGCACAGCACCCCGCCCCCCCGCCAAGCCTCTTTGAGGACCTGGGACTCTGGGAGAGGGAGCAGTCCTGCGTGTTTAGGCAAAGAAAAGGGGGAGGTGGGCTTCTGGGGTCACAACAGTTCAAGTTGAGCGGGTCTCTTACCTGCGAGGCCACCACGTGGCATTCCCTTCTTCCACGCACACTGGGGGCAGCTGATCTCCTGCAGGATGTGGTTTGGGGGGCCCCAATATAGAGAACTCGGAAGACATATTTGAAGGTGGGGGCTGCAGGGAAGAGGGGGAGGCCGGGAAGGAGCAGCCTCCAGGGCCGTCCTTCAAAAGACCCGGTACCCTCTCTGGGCCTGGCCCCCGCTTCGGCGCCAACCCCCCATGGTGCTCATGATCTCGGTGCCCTTGCCTCTTCATTGCATGCAGCAGGGCAGCTGGGACCACCTCCTCAGGAGGAGCACTTGACCTCAGCTTTGGTAGGCTGGGGCTTTGCAGAAAGGTTGGGGGAGGTCTTAGGATATGGGCAGGCCAGGAGGGTGGCAGCGGGGGAGTCAGAGCACCAAGGTCTGCCAGTCAGTGTGTTCCAAAGACTAGAACGGTCTCCCAGGGCCATGCAGCCCACGGGAGCCCACCCGGGGTCTTTGACACAAGGGGGAGTGGACAGGTATCTCTGCACCCTGCAGATAAACAAACAGACCCTTCCCGAGGTACCCCACCTCCTCCCGGGATGCGCACCCCTCCTGGCGGTTGGATGGTGGTTCCTGTGATCTGAAAGACCCCGCCACCAGCCCCTCTCTCGTGCTGCCCCCTCCCCCAGGACCTGGAGTCAAAGGCCCAGGAGCTGCCTGAGGTCGACCTGGACACGGTCCCTATGGCGGAGGAACCAGAAGAGGACGCAGATGACCTGGCCGACTACACCTTCCCCAAATTTGCCACCACCTACTTCCAGAAGTCAGCCAGCCACAAGCACACCCGGCAGCTTCTACGGCACCCGCTGCTCTACCACGAAGACGACACTGACTGCTCGGTACCCAGGGGCTCTCTGGCTTCCAGCAGTGTCATCCCTTACCCCGTCCCCAAGCCTGGATTCTGAGTCTTATTCAGGGGAACAAGGAAGACTCTAGGGGTATGTGGGCATTGGTGCCAGGAACTGGGTTCCAGCCTGGCCCTCTGTCTCATCTCCCCAGGCTGCCCTGGCCGTGTGGATTATCATCCTGAGGTTCATGGGGGATCTTCCGGAGCCCGTGCTCTTCACCAGGAACAGACCAGGGGTGCAGCAAAACCATGATAAGCTGGGCAGGGAAAGCAGTGCCCAAGCTCCCCGGCACGGCGGACCTGTGCAGGTGGATACTTCTCGTTTAAAGGCGAATGCCTCTCAGATTAAGGGCAGTGGTGGGGAGGGGACACAGCCAGGCCCAAGGTCCTGCAAAGCAGGACTTGAAGGGAGAGACAAGCCATGGAGGCCTCCCGTGGACAGCACCCCTCGAACCAACCCAACCCCAAGCCAGGGCCACCCCGGGGTTTTCAGTCTTGAATCACACCCAGGAACTCTTGAGTCAGGGGATTGCACTCGGGTCATTTTTGAATGATACAGTGGTTAGTGGAGAGGCCCCCACTGGGTGCTCTCAGATACTGGATTTGACTGGAACAGGATTCAGTGCATAAAGTAACAACAACAGATGCTATTGACTGTCCCCTTGCTATGTGCAGAGGCTTCTTCTCCGCATTTGATCCCCAGGTGGGCCAACCTGATGGGGTAGGGGTTGTTTTATAGCTGAATCAATGGAGGTTCACAGAGGGGAAGAGGCTTGCCCCATGCCACAACAGCTACGGGTGACAGAGCTGGGATATAAATCCCTCTGCCCAATTCCAAGACCCACTCTCAACCCCTGCCCCACACTGCCCCCTACTGGAGTTCACACCCATTCCCATTTGGGTTCCAGGTCCTTCCTGGGGCCAGAGTTTCATGATGTCATCTTAGTGGAACTGACTGAGTGCAGTGAAAAGGAATTGTGTGGCAGTGATTTCACTCAGAGGCCCTCCTACAGCAGGAGCTCTGTGATTGTGCCACACACAGGGATTCAGCTCAGGTACCTGTGGGTCCTGCAGGGAAACCTCAAGGAGTATGCAGCTGGAGATTAGATGGCCACCCCTGGGCCAGGCATTACACAGAGGTTGTCCAGGCCCAAAGCCTGGATCCCTGATCACTGGATGGATGGGTTCTACCAGAGTGTAATGGTAGGTGAATGCTGGGTAACAAGTGACCCCAAAACATAGCAGTTTATGACAGCCAGCATTCATTTTCTCGCCCAGTTTCTGAGGGCCAGGAGTCAGGAATGGCTTAGCTGGAGAGTTCTGGTTCAGGATCTCTTGTGAGGTGGCAGTCAAGCTGTCAACCAGGACTCTCTCAAGGTTTGATTGGGTCTGGAGAATCTACCTCTAAGGTGGCTCACTCACATTGCTGCTGGCAGAGGCTTCAGTTCCTTGCCCAGTCAGGGAGACTGACATGTAAACAGAGCTCGACAGCACGGCAGTGAGACACCTGCGGGGTATGAAACAGGGCATCAGGGAGGGCTTCCTGAAGGAGGTGTTGCCTGAGGAGGAGCCTTCTGGCATGGGGGTTTGTAGAAAGAAGAAGGGAAGCCAGGCCAGGTGGGCTCTGTGCTGACACCCATAGTGGGTGCAGGAAAAAGCAAGAATTCAGGGGCTAAGAATTTCTGGGGCATTTTGATGGGCACCTTTGATGGGCAAGTGGAGAGGGAGAGGGACGGGACCATGGCTTGTCTATGGCTGTCTCATGAGTGCTCTAAGCCCTGAGGGTCTACCCAAAGCAGAACGGACAGCTCTGTCCTGTCCTGACGTGCAGGTCTCCAAGGCAGGCCCAGGCTCACCTCCCCTTGGGGACTATCTCCTTTCCCAGAGGCCTGACCGCAATGACATGGGGGGGAAGGACACCTCCTCCATGAAGCCACAGCAGTCCTCCCGGCTCACAGGCCAGGAGAGTCCAGGCCAACCCTTGGTGTGGCTCTGGGCTCTTGCCTCCCTCCCTGTGGCCTGTCTTCCTGTTGGGCACGTGGGGAGAGCCTCGGCTGCCCTGACCGCCATCTTCGGGTTTCAAGGTGGCTGGCCAGCCAAGCATTGGAGAGGACACCTTGGAGCCTGACAGCCCCATCTCAGACCGGCCCACTTCCAACCTGGAGAAGGTGCACTTCATCGTGGGCCACGCCATCCTACGGCCCGGCCTCAGGTCAGTCCCCCTCCTGCCCCTCCCATTGAGGGCCACCAAAAAGGACAGTTCTCCATGCCTGGGTGGACCAGGCAAGGGAGGATGGAGGAGGGGGGCCACCAGACAGAAGGGGGAGAGTGAGAGTCATCAGAGCCTTGAAGCAGCCTCTTGGAACTGCCGTGGTTTGCCAAAGTCTGGGCAGGGAGCATGGATTCAATCCCATGGGCAGTGGGGAAAAGTTGGAAGCCAGAGAGGACCCTGATCATATCTGACTTCCAGAAAGATCTCTCTGGCACCAACATGGAGGGAGGGGGGCCTAGGATGGGAGACCAAGAGGGGGCTGCTACAGACCACCAGAATGTGCTGATGGGGAGAAGCTGGGAGGGGGAGGGGGAAGAAGGACAGAAAAAAAAGTCCTGGAGACAGATGGTCAGATGTGGGGGCTGCTTGAATTGGGGGGGCGGGGTGAGTGGGAAAGGAGGAGGCTGGGATGGGGGTGCCTATGGGGACCACAGAAAGAGGTAACTGACTTGTCCCAGCTCCTGCGAGCCGATGGTATCATCTCTTGCCAACTCTGTGTTCAGTGATGTCACCTTAGCAGCCTGAAATTGGCCTGGGTGGGGCTGTTTACACCACGGGAATTGGCAAATGCAACCCTCCCTGGAGAGCTAAACCCTCCCTGGAGAGGCTAAATGTGTACCAGCTCACCACTGGGTATCAGGGGAAAGTGCCCCAAAGGGCACTCTGTAAGATGCTAGAGGCCTGAGTCAGTGGGGAGGGACCCAGGGGAGCCCCCTCCCCAGGAGGAGAAAGCGGGGAGGACTCATGAGCTGAGGGAACAGGAACCCACTGGGAGGTGAAGAGGTAAGGGATGCTCCCATGAAGTCCTCAACCCCCTTTTCTCTCTCCAGTGGAGTGTCAGCTGGCTGTGTGGAGGAAAGGGCCTCGGGGCAGAGAGAGAAGGCTTGAAATGGCTGTGAGGTTGGGGAAAGGGGCAGGCTGGGCTGCTGGGGGCAGAGTAGCTGCTGGAGACCCCCCTGGGGGCTTCCCACAGCCCACAGGTGGAGGAAGGCCCAGCACAGAGGACTGTGGAGGGTGGATGAGAGAGCAGGCCAGGGAGGGAGGAAAGGCTCGAGGGACGAGATGATGGAGGGGGAAGACAGACGAGGGGTTGGGGGCTTGATGAGCTGGGAAAGCAGGCTAAAAGGAGGGAAGTCACGGGGCCCTTGGAAGACGGCAGAGCTGGCACAGTTGCGGGAGATGGCAGGGGCCAGGGTGGACTGGGCAGGGGCCCTGTTGGGAGGCCGGCAAAGGCAGTTGGAGGCGAGGAGGCTGCTGGAGGGTGGCCAGCAGGGGGGACCCCCGCCCCCTGGAGTGCAGAAGGGCCTCTGTACCCGGGTGTCCCCTCCCCTTCCCCCAAAAAAGTTCATAGCCCTCAACACCTGGCCCCTGCCCCTCATCTCCCTCTGCCTGTCCCCCCACCCCTACCCCCAGCTCCCAGCTGCCCTCCCAGTGGTCTGTCTTCCAGGGATGAGATTTACTGCCAGATCTGTAAGCAGCTCTCAGGGAACTCCCAGATGAACAGCGTGGCCCGGGGCTGGATCCTGCTCAGCCTCTGCCTGGGCTGCTTCCCTCCCTCGGAGAGGTTCATGAAGGTGGGGGAGGTTCACAGAGGTGGGGGGAGGTTCACGGAGGTGGGGGGAGAGGCTCATGAAGATGGGGGGAGGTTCAT
>JAQZBX010033578.1:0-25344 GCA_029593785.1 Cabassous unicinctus | reverse complement strand
TACTTGTCCCATTGCCCATTTAGCTTGGTGTTCACTGACTGGGAACTGCTAATTCTTGTAATCTAGCCAGCTCACCTTGAATAGAGCTTGCCAGTTTCCAGGAAAAAGACCATGGAAGTCAGAGTAATTGGAACTTTCCTATCATGAAGATATCTATATGCCTATATTCAAGGTATGAGGGATAGTAGCAGTAAGCAATGTATGAGCTATCTAAGGAGGTGGGTGAAGATGGAACCTGGAATCCAAGTAGATTAAATTTAAGCAGGAAGAGGGCAACCTCTTCTGTTGTGAAGGGCTGAAGTAATGATATAGATAACAGTGGTTCTCAGCCTTGGATGCATGTTAGAATCGCCTAAAGGAAGCTTTTAAAATTCCCATTGCCTAAGTTACACCTAGACCAATTAAATCAGAATCTTTGGGGGTTGGACCCAAACATCACTATTTTTAAAGACCTTTGGGTGATTCCAGTGTGCAGCCAAGGGAGAGAACCACCAATGTAGCAGTATTGCTAGGCAAAGGGTAAGGTCCAGCCAAGTTTTTTATTTGATGAAAGCATAATGGCACTGATAGAAATCATTGTGGGATTTTTTTCAGTATTCTAAGCACTCACAATTTGGGATTTGAGAAGTCAGAGAACAGGATTGAGATTTGTAAACTGGCTTTGTAGGACACAAGGACAATGGAGTTTGGGATTGTTGGCCCAAGTAATTGAAGAGTTAGTCCAAGAGCCTTTGGTTGTGAAGTGAAACAATGTTGCTCGGGAGCGAAAGGCAGATGGAGAGATCATGGAGGGCCAAAGGACTGGAGTGGGTGATGCAGATGACAAGCTTCTCAGAGCAAGGGAGTAAGAGCTGGGAGATAAGAGGTGTAGAGGAGAGGAGGTTTTGGTGAGTGTCTGAGTTTCCTAGGGTTGCTGTAACAAAGTACCACAAATTGGGTGGCTCCAAATAACAGGAATTTATTGTTTCCCCCTTCTGGAGGCTAGAAGTCTGAAGTGGTCAGCACTGCCATGCTTCCTCTGAAGTCTGTAGGGAAGAATCTGTCTCATGTCTCTCTCCTGGTTCTTGTGGTGGCTTGCTGCAACCTATGGTGTTCTCTACTCAGTGATCACATGGCGTTCTCACAGTCTGCCTTTTTTCCGTTCTCCCTTTCATATAAGGATGCCAATCATGTTGGATTAGGGACCACCTTAATTCTGTTTGGCAGCATTTTAACTAATAACACCTTCAAAGGCCCTATTTCCAAATAAGGTCACATTCACAGGGCTGGGAATTTGAACTTGAACATGTCTTTTGGGGAGACACAATTCAATCCATAACACTGATGGACTGACTTCAACCACGCATAGAAGCTTTTGTTAAACAGAGCTGCAGGGACACTTTCCATGATGAGATTTAAATTGTATGAAGACAGCTAGTATCAGTGATGGTCTCTGTTGAAATGCCAAAGAAATATTTTACTTCACATACACTGTCTTAGGTATCATTTTTACACTCTGTGTTAAATATTTCAGTCTTTAAAATTAAGCTGATGTTAGTTTCACTCCAGCAGTTGATTAAACACTGCTTGAATTGGTTCTCCACATTTTTTCAGTACTTGCTGGGACCTGGCAGTCATTACATGATTTCTGCCAGTCAGGGCTCCTGGGTCTGGGCTATGTGGTTTTGCTGCCAGGTCTTGGCTTGGTTGAGGTTTGTGCAGGCGAATTTGGTGCTCTCTAGGCTGGGCTGGACAATCTCTAAGGCCATCCCTGGCTCTGGTATCATATTATTCTAGAAACAGTAGTGTTATTTGGCAATGTTTATCACTCCATCCTTGAAATTCCCTTTTCTTCATGTCCATGACACCACAATATCTTGGATTTTCTCCTACTTTTCTGATAGATCTTTTCTTTTAAAAAATCCTCTACATTCCTCTTCCTCTATCTAGCCTTTACTTTTATTTTGAAAATCATTTATTGAATAAGTAATACATACATGTATGTAAGGAAGATATTTAGTGGAAAGTAAAGGTCTGTCCAATCTCTGCCCCTAGTCCCCAGACTTTAATTTGGTTACAGTGTGTGTGTATATGTGTGTGTGTATAAAATACACAGGACATAGGTACATACACACATGAACATTATATACTATGTGTTTTTTCCCTTTATTGGAGAAGTTGTAGGCTTACAGAACCATCATGCATAAAACAGGATTCCCATATATTACCCCCACCCACCAACACCTTGCATTGCTGTGGAACATTTGTTACAATTGATGATAGCACATTTTTATAATTGTACTATTAATTGAAGCCCATGGTTTAATTTCGGCTTAACTGTTTGTATAGTGTAGTTCCATGGATTTTAAAAAAAAAAATTATTCCATTACCATATATACAATCTAACATTTCCCCTTTTAATCATATCCAATATAACATATATTTCAGTGCTATTAATTACATTCACAATATTGTGCTACACCATCACCACCATCCATTACCAAAACATTTCCATCATTCCAAACAGGAACTCTGTACCTTTTAAACCTTAACTTCTCATTTCCTATCCCCACCCTCTCCCCTGTTAACTTATACTCTGGATTCTGACTCTATGAGCTTGTTTATTCTAATTATTTCAAAACAGTGAGATCATACAATATTTGTCCTTTTGTGTCTGGCTTATTTCACTAAACATCATGTCTTCAAAGTTCAAGTATGTTATCACATGTATCAGGACTTCATTCCCTTTTACAGCTCAATAATATCCCACTGTATATATATACCACATTTTATTCATTCATTCATTGGTGGGACACTTGGGTTGCTTCCATCTTTTGGCAATTGTGAATAATGCTGCCATGAACATCAGTGTGGAAATATCTGTTCGAGCCCCTGCTTTTAATTCCTTTCAGTATATACTTAGTGGGACTGCTGGGTCATATGGTGGTTCTATACTTAACTTTCTGAGGGACCACTAAACTGTCTTCCATAGAGACTGCACCATTTTACATTGCCACCAGCAATGACTGGATGTTCCTATTTCTCTGCATACTCCCCAACATTTGTTATTTTCTATTTTTAGTAAAATATCAGCCATTTTAATGGGTGTGAAATGGTGTCTCATTGTGGTTTTGATTTGCATTTCCCTGATGTGTAATGATATTGGCCATCTTTTCATGTGCTCCCTGGCTACTTGTACATCTTCTTTGGAGAAAAGTTTGTTCAAGTCTTTTGCCCATTTTTAAATTGGGTTGTTTCTTTTTCCTTATTGATATTTTGTCTGGATGTTCTATATATTGATGAAAGTGGTGTATTGAATTCTCCAACTATTATTGCAGAGATGTCTATTTCTTCCTTTGGTTTTACCAGTGTTTGCCTCATGTATTTTGGGGCACCATTGTTAGGTGCATAAATATTTATGACTGTTATTTCTTCTTTGTGGATTGTTCCTTTTATTAAAATATAGTGTCCTTCTCTAACACCTCATTTTGACTTAAAGTCAATTTTGTCCAATATTAGTATAGCTACCCCAGCTCTTTTTTTACTGCTTGCATGCAATGCCTTTTTCCAACCTTTTACTTTCAACCTATTTGTATCCCTGGGTCTAAGGTGAGTCTCTTGTAAATAACATATAGATGGATCATATTTTTAAAATCCATTCTGTCAATCTGTGTCTTTTCATTGGGAAGTTTAATCCATTAACATTCAAGGTCATTATTGTAAAAGCAGTCCTTACTTCAGCCATTTTATCCTTTGGCTTTTATATGTCATATCTTATTTTTTTCTCTTTTTACCATTTTAGTTACTCTTACTGATAATCTTCATTTCTGCACTTTCCTCCAAGCCTCTCTCTCCTGTCTTTTTCTTTCAGCCTGCAGAATTCCCTTTAGTATTTCTGGTAGGGCAGGTCTCTTGTTAGCAGACTCTCTCAGTTTCTGATTATCTGTGATATTTGAAACTTTCCCTTATTTTTGAAGGTAGTTTTACCAGATAACAATTTCTTGGCTGGTAGTTTTTATCTTTCAATATCTTTAATATATGGTACCAATGCCTTTTCACCTCCATGGTTTCTGATGAGAAATCAGCACTTAGTCTTATTGGATCCCTTGTATGTGATAAATTGCTTTTCTCATGCTGCCTTCAGAATTCTTTCTTTATCTTTGGCATTTGACATTCTGATGAGTATGCGTCTTGGTGTAAGTCTATATGGATTTATTCCGTTTGGAGTATGTTGCACTTCTTGGGCATATTTATGTCTTTCATATGAGTTGGGAAACTTTCAGCCATAATTTCCTCAAATACTCTTTCTGCCCTCTTTCCTCTCTCTTCTCCTTCTGGGACACCCATGACATGTTATGTTTGTGTGCTCATGCTGTCATTCAGTCCCTGAGACTCTGCTCAATTTTTTCCATTCTTTTTTCTATCTGTTCTTCTGTCTATAAGATTTTGGATATCCTGTTTCTAGTTGGCTGATCCTTTCTTCTGTCTTTCAGATCTGCTGTTTTACGCCTCTAGTGTATTTTAAATTTCATTTATTGTGTCTTTCATTCCCATAAGTTCTGTTTTCTTTGCATGCTTTCAAATTCTTCTTTATGCTCACACACTGCCTTCTTAATATCCTTTATCTCTTTAGTCATATTTTTCTTCATCCCTTTGAATTGATTTAGGAGATTTGTTTGAAAATCTTTTATTAGTTGTTCCAAATTCTGTGTCTTCCCTGACTTTTTTGGGGGGGACTTGGGTTGGGTCATATCTTCCTGTTTCTTAGTATGCTTGTAATTTTTTGCTGATGTCCAGGCATCTGATTATCCTCATGACTTTACTCTGCTGGTCAGTTTGTCTCTTTTACCTAGGGCATTATTGTTGGTTGGCTTTGTGTTAAGGCTCTTCTTTGACATTTGGTTCAACATATTCCAGATCTTTAGAATTGCTTGTGTTTAACTAATCAAAACTGAGATAGGGACCCATGAATGGGGCACATACCTTTTCCAAAAGGTCCTGGAAAAAGGATCAGGAAAGATGCCAAAAAGCCTTTTTTCCCCCCAGCTCTCCAAAACTGCACTTTCCTGGCCTCGCCAGTAGATGGCCCTCTCTGGCAAACCATTCCCTGCAGCCCTAGAAGGGAGTGTATTTTTTCAACCTTCACCAGGTGGTGTTCAAACAATGGCCATGAGAATCCTTGTTCCAGGCAAGCTAGAACCATGTTTCACAGCCGGAACCCAACAGTCCAAACTCGATGAGTAGAAGCCATACTTAGCATGTCCCTTCTCCCCACCATGCTCCACCCTCATTCCCAGGGAGTAAGACTTTCATGCCCCTTTCTGTCTGCGGCAGCCGTTCATGGACTGTACCTGAGGCAAGCCTTGAGGGTGGTTGATGGGTCCCAGCCACTGCCACAGTAGCAATTCACTCACAGTTTTTGCTGCAACTTCTCAGTCTCTCTGTCCTACTCCTTCCTTGGGTGCTCTACAGTTCTCCAGACACCCATAACCACTGATTCAGTTTCTGACTGTCCACTAGCTGTTTTTATAGGAGGAGTGCGTCCTATGACTCCCTACTACACCATCTTCCCCAGAAGTTCTCTCACCACATTTTATTTATCCATTCTATATGTACTTTTAAAAGATAATTGATTCTACTTCCTGAAAATTTCATTATTTTATCATGACTATTTTCTCAAGTCAAAAATAAATCCTCAAAAACTTCTTTTTACATTGATTGCAAATGTTTCATCATATTATTTAATCATTATAGTAATATTAGACCTGTACATTGCTTTGTATGCTTTGCTAATAGACACTGCAATTAATAGCCCTTACAAAAAGCTTTGTCCATATCTCTGATTATTTCCTCAGCATAGATTTCTAGAAGTAAAATTAGTGGATCAAAGAGAATGAACCCATATATATATACTATATAGGGAGCAACAGCCTCATTATAGATCGTCCCATAGTAGCAGTGGAGAGAGATCTTCTCACCACAACTTTGCTCATACTGAAAATTGTTTGAGAAATTCTTTTCATGTTTAATAGGAGATAAATATTTTACTGTCTGCATATGTATCTATCTATACATATATATAGAGAGAATTAATGATTATTAATATCTGTTACAATTACATATTTCTGGTTTGCCTTTTGCTTTAAAATTCTATCTCTTTCATCTCTAAATCTATCTGTATCTCACTTTCTCTCTCTCTCTCTCTCTATATATATATATAGAGAGAGAGAGAGAGAGAGAGAATTAAATTTTCTGTAATAAAATCTCAGTCCTTTATGCTTAGAACATCTTTCCCCATTGTGAGACAAGCTATGTTTTTAACCTATTTTCTTTCATGAGATTTTTAAAAATGATTTTATATTTTACATTTAAATCTTTAATCCTTCTGCCAGTTACTTTGGTGTATGTTTTAAGGTAAAGATCTAAGCTTATTTATTCTAAACAGCTATTTTTTTCCTTTCCACATTGGTTCATGCTAAAACGTTTATCACATACTACCTCATCCATCCCTTCTATTTCATATTCCAGACACAACTCTAGCTTAGAGTCTCATCTTCTTATCTGTATTCAACAACCCCTCACTAATCTTATCTTCCTTCACTCTGTTTTACCCTCTTATTGCCAATTCATCTTCCTAATGAATTATGTGAATACCATGTTCTTATTCCAAAAAAACCCGGAGAAAAAAGTCAAAGTGTGGGATTCAAGGTCCTGTTTAGATATCCAAATTTACCTTCTACTAGGGTTATCATCCCAATTATCTTGAGATAACTGTCAGATAGCCGACAGATAACTGTCAATCATTCTGATGGCAAGTATATACTCTCATTACCTCTAGAAATCATCTTTAACTTCCTGAGGAAAGTGGCTCCTCATGAGAGAAAAGGTCTAGAAAAGCATGTGGAGTAGAATCTATATCATCTGACTCTCAGCTTTCAAAGGATTTTCAGAGTTTTCAATTGACTTCCAGATAATTTGAATGAAAGCAAATCCATTGCTTCCTCCACAGGTCATTTCAAGCAATCTACCCCCTCCAGGAAACCTTCCCAATTAATCCTATCTGTGTCTGATCACTACATTAATTCTCCATTTGTCATTTCTGAGCATTTGGCTGACACTAAATTATTAATACTTATTTCCTTTATGTTCCTTCTTAAATGATTCATGTGTATCTTTGCACATCCCATCCTAATGGATCAGAGAGCAGGCAAGAGCCTTAGAGATCATTGCTTCTAGGCCCCTCATTTCACAGTCGAGGCAACTGAGGCTGGAGAGGCAAAGGGATGACCCAAGACCACAGAGCTCCCCAGCAGCTCTGGCACCTCCTGACTGTTCCTTTCCTCTCCCTGTCCCTTAAATGCTAGCCTTCCTCAAGGTTCTGGATGGAGCCTCTTTTCTCCCACTATGCACATCCCCGGGTGACATCATCAACTTCCATGGTTTCAGTAGTCACGTATACTTCCAAGTCGAGCCCTCCAGGTGAACCTCTCCCCTGAGCATTGGATTGGTACATTTGCCTTCTCAGTCAGTATCTTCATTGGTTTCTTCTAGCAGCCCTTCATGTGACAGGTTCAAAATGGAACCCCTCACATCCTCCTCTCCCCACTTGCTTCTATTTCCATGTTCTCTTCAGGAATGATACCATCACCCGCTCAATGAGCTTGGTTGGAAATCTGGACATCATTCTTAACTCCTCCTCTCCTCACCCCCATATCCAAACAAGGCCCTGCAGCCTCCACCTCCGGCATTTCTCTTGACTCTTTCCATGCTCTTAACCCCTTTGTCAATACTTTGGTCCAGCCTCCATCACTGCTCGCCTGGAATATGGCAACAGCTTTCTAAGTGGGCCTGCCTGCCTCCAGCCTTGCCCTCCAGTCCATTCTCCACATTCAGGTGGAGTGATCATACAAGGGCCAATCAGAACGTATCACTCCACGAATTAAAATCCTTCCGTTGTTTACAAGGCCTTGCCAATATGGTCTCTGTTGAACAGTTTCTTCACCTGGCTAAGCCCTACTCACCCTTCAGTTCTGCATTTAGCCAGCTTTTCCCCCACGACGCTTTCCCTGACTCTCCTCTTCCCTCCTTTAGCATGGGTAGCCGGGAATATAAGCCTCTCCACCCATGTGTGGAGTGTTGTAACTGTTATCTCCTCACAAATGTCCTTCTCACCCACTAGACTGTGAGCTCCTCGAGGCCAGGAATTGTGCCACCTTCATCATTGCAACCCCCAGGGCCTTACCAGGGCTCCTAGCACATGGTAAGAACCCAACAGCTATTTATTCAATCACTACATCCAGGTCTGGAGCTCTATGTCTTTGGCCATTTCTCATGGGAGGGGTGGAGGATGGGGCACCTGCTGGGAGGTTCTCTTCGTGTGGACAAATTTCCAAGTTCCCTTTCCTGAATCCGGCCCCTGTGCCTCTCCTGGTGGCACTCGATGCAAAGACCCTATGATTTCGGAAACTTGAGGGAGCAGAGCTGCCCACTCTTGCCTGGTTCGCCTGCTGTCAGGGCTCACACAGACCTTGACCCCGGGCTTGGCCCCGCCGCTGCCGCTCCAGGACCCTGAGGATGGCTGCAGTGATCTCGCGGTTGCGCAGGCTGTAGATCAGCGGGTAGAGCAGCGGCGTCACGTTGGTGTAGACGAGCGCCAGCGTGCGGTCCCGCCGCGGGGCGTAGCTGGCCTTGGGCCGCACGTACGTGAAGGTGGCACAGCCATAGTGCAGAAAGGTGACTGCCAGGTGCGAGGCACAGGTAGAGGCGGCCTTGCGCCGGCCCCCGGGTGAATGCAGGCGGCGTAGGGCGGCGGCGATGGCGCCGTAGGAGGCCAGGATGAGCAGGGAGGGCAGCAGCAGCAGCACCAGGCATGTGCCCAGCAAAGGCAGCTCGTCGACGTAGCTCCGAGTGCAGGCCAAGTGCAGCAGCGCCGTGATGTCGCAGAAGAAGTGCACCAGCAGGCGGGAGCCGCAGAAAGGCAGGCGGAAAACGGCCACCGTGATCCCCAGGGACACTGCCAGTCCCCCGAGACAGCAGGCCAGGGCCAGGCGCGCGCAGAGCGCAGGGGTCACCACAGCCGCGTAGCGCAGCGGGTGGCAGATGGCCACGTAGCGGTCATAAGCCATGGCGGCCAGCAGGAAGCACTCTGCCCCGCCCAGCGCCACGAACATCTGCATCTGCACCGCGCAGCCCAGGAAGGAGATGGGGCTGCCCCTGCCATGGCCCGGCGCGGCCAGGTCGGCCAGGGTGCGGGGTACCACCACCAGCGTGTAGCAGAGCTCGATGGCCGACAGCTGGCACAGGAAGAGCAGCATGGGCGGCCGGCTGGGCACCGAGGTCACCGCCACCAGAATGAGCAGGTTCCCACTCACGGTGGCCAGGTGCACGGCGAACAGCAGCAAGAAGAGCACTGGCCTCAGGTGTGGGAACTCGGAGAAGCCCTGAAGGAGAAAGCCACAGGGCCTGGTGCCATTGCTGGTGTTGTCCATGGACCCGCCTGCCCGGAGGCACCTGTGGGAGAGAAATGCGGGGAGGGCGAGCATGGGGGGAGGGGGCGGGGGCGGGGGCGGGGGCGGCCTCTCTGGTCCAGCTGGCGGAGGAAGGGTCAAGTGGAAGTTAGATTGTGAGCCAGGAGTGGTGGCTGTGGGGGCGTGGGAGGCCCATGCCCACCTTTCTTCCCCATGAGGTAAGTCTTACCCTTAAGAAACTTGGGATTCCTATAGCTGCTTTCACAACATCCTCTTTCAAAGAAGCCTTCTATTTTAGCCCTCTTTCCTGCAGTGCACTAGCTCCTGATCTCCAACTGCAAAGAATTCAAGGTGCCTCCATAGCTAGTTAAGTTGTGGGTCTTTATGTCCATGAGTGTTACCTCTGCCTGGGCCTGAGCTCCTCAAGGCAGAAAAAGAGTCTGCAGTCTCTGCTTCTATTTCCTCCTCCCTGCTGATTCTTTCACTTCCAAGCTGTTTCCTTTGGTGTGTGGCAAAAACCTAATGCAGGCAAACACTCTTAGAGATCATGTCAGACAGCCTCATAATTTTAAAGCTTTGGGTGTTCGCAGAACGTTAGGAACAGAATCTGGGGTTCAGGACTTCCCATGACCCCATATGGAGTTGTAAAAAGATCAGTCTAGATCAATCAGTCAATCCATATTTATTTAGCCTTCAATAGAAACCCAGATCTGTGCCAGGCACTGGGGCAGACACAGAGGCAGCAGGGGATGGTTTGTGGGAGGGCCTTACTGGGTGCAGCGGGAACAATAGGCGTCTGACATTTTTAATACTCTGTCAGCATGGAAAGGTGATGTGTACCTGTTCTAACTCGCCTTTCAGAGTTAGCAGTACATTCTGAATCTGCCATCAGAACACAGTTGCTTTCTAAACATTAACCAGTGACTCATTTGCAGGCAACATTTGGAAAACATTGATAACACCTAGGTTTGCTGTGTTTGTCACTAATGTCTGGAGTGGGAAATATTAAGGGAAAGAAATTTGAGATCATGCAAACTGGAGGAGGGTGTTTTTTTTCCAAACAGATATTAATAATATTTCATTTTATTTCCTTATCTCTTTTTATTATTTTTAATTGTAAGACAAACTGTTATTTCCTCTTAGTGACTTTGAATCACTATTTATAATCAATATGGGAAATGGAATTTGTCCATTACTTGTTAAACCATAGAGTAAGTAGTAATAAAACTGGTCAAAGGACAACAAGTTAGTCAGAGGAAAGAACTAGAAGGAATGCAAAGAACTTGGCCTTTCTAAGGCTCGTTTTTGAGAGGGTTTGTATTTATATGCCACCTGTGCTCATTCTTGTCATCTGAAGAGAGCACCTTTAAACAGATGTTTTCCGTCTTATGGAGGAGGAGGAGGGTAGGGTTTTAGGTGGGTCTGAAGAAGTGAAATAATTTCCCACCAGTTTTAGAGCTCTCACTTCTTCATTTTGGCTAATATGCAATCTATGGAACAAATTTAACAAACTTGTGATGAGGACCACTTCTTTGCAAGATGTTGTAGCTTTACATGTGAACAAGAGAGGTAAATGCCTGGCTATCTTGGAAGTTTCTAGCAGGCTGAAGCTGCTGCAGCACCAGCCACAGCTCTCTCTACTCTCCTTCCTTGCTTGCCCCCCTTCTTCCTTTTCCTCTCCTTAGGGAAGCAGGGTGGTGGGGGAAGGAGAGACAGAAACAATCCAGTTCATTTTCCTTCCTGTTCACATTGCACAGCGATGTAGATGACAAGAAAGACCAATAACTACAAGCTCAAGATATATTTTGAAGGTTCCATCATTTTTTAGAAACAAGACTGTGTAAAGCAAGCCAAGAGGTCAATGAAATCAAAAGAAGACTGAGGAGTGTTTCTGCTTTTAGTTTTTGGAGGATTTGTCCCAAACTCTAGGATTGTGTTAGGCATGTCCTTTCTCTGGGACGGAGAGGGAGAAAAGACTTTTTCAACACTGCCACGATTCAGTCCATTCAAAACCTGACTCCATCCTAGCAGGAGAAGCTGCCCAGAGAAAAGAAAATACTACAAGGTGGACCTGAGCCACCCCTTTCCCCAGGGGCAGAAAGACAGATATCCTTGTTTCTTCCACATGGCTAATATCAATAGCTAACATTTAAGAGAGTGCCAGGCAGATGGACCTAAGAACTTTATACATTTAACTCATTTAATCCTGGTGGCAATCAGATGAGGGAGGAGGATTCTTATTATACCCATCTTATAGGTGAAGAAATAGAGACCCAAAGAAATTAAGTATCATGCAGCTAGTTAGTGGTAAAGCCAGGTTTTGTACCCATGCAGTCTAGCTTCTGAATCCATGGTTTTATCCACTCTACAGTCTCTCTTATTTATACATCTTCCCGCAAATCCTTCCCTTATAAGTCACCCCCATCCCTCTTCCCACATCTCCCACCTCTTCCTACCCAGATACCCACTCTCTCCTAGACATTTCTGTCCCCAGATTTACCTCCATTGACCTTTGTCTTGAGGACACGTGGATGTGGGCAGAAATGCAGATAATCTAAGATAGCAAATCTAAAAATAATTTCTCCTTAGCTTTGACCTTCATTGCTGCAATTGTTATTGTTCTGGCAGATTCACTTTCCTAATTGTGTGAGGCTCCACGGAGCACCAAGAGAGTAAGGGCTGGCTGGTGGCCCAGGACATCTGGATGTGGCTGGGAGTCTTGCTGGGCTGAGGAAGCAGATCTGGGATTTGGTTTTTGCTGTGCATAATAATTAAAAATATCTGTAATAATGATGCTTTATAAATGGTCATTTCAATAGTCAATTGAAGCCCTTCTAAAGAGAGGACATAGAATGGGAGATGTGAGAAACAGACAGGTCAGGCCTTTCTGGGTCTCGAGGATCCCATAAATGCTGAATTTGAATGGAGCTTAAAGGTCTTCTGGTCCAGATGCCTCATGCACTAGCAAGTGAGGCCCAGAGAAGTCACATAACTAGCCTGGGGTCTAGTCATCACCTATCTCATGACTCCTGGTGCAATTGTTCCATTTCCTCAAGAATTATCTTCCAGAGAACACCCAAGCCTATTGGTCTAGCATTATAGCTTACAAAAGCACCAAAGGAGAGTTCACAGAAAGAAAAAAAAAATCATTGTCCTGTAGGAAGTTGAATTTAGAAGGTTATGAATATGCTTGGATTTTCCTAATTTCACTTATAAACCTGTCTTGGGCCTCTGGTGAATTTATACAAACTGCTCTTGAATCTATTTTCATCCAGTGCTTATTTTTAGCATTAACAAACTATACACTCAAAAAATGTTTTTATCTTTTCTTAGTCTTAATCCTTCAGGAAGTAGAAAGAGTTGTCATATTTTAAGGCTCTGCTTTGTTATTTGTTGGGTGTTTGACTCGGGTTGGGGGGCATGATAATGAACTCTTCCAAGGCGTTAGATTCCTCACTTTTGAGTGGGGGTAACAAAAGAAGGATTTTATGAGGATTCAATGAGAAAACATAAAAGCTTGAAGTACAGAACCTGACACATAGTTATGTACACCAAAGGACTGAAAGCATTCGATCTTATCTTTATCCTTCATAACTTGACAAGTTTAGATCATATTTCCTGCGTATTCATCTTTTCATGGAATCTCCTCACTCCTTGATTGTGCTTTTCCTATCTTTCTGATGCCCAAGAAGCAGAAGGATATCTATTTATCTGTCATCTATGTCATTTATCTTTATTTCTGTCTGTTTGTGTCTATCTATCTTTCTACTTTTTTTCTCTCTTAGGTTTCCAATGCATTTCTGAGACTGTTCAGGCATGGAAGGAGTCATTCCTGTATTCGAATCCTGGTTCAACCACTTACTAGCCACATTAACTTTGGGTTCTATACTCAACCTTCTTGATCCCCAATATCTTTACCTCTAAATAGAGATAATGATGCCTACTTCATAGGGTTGTTGTAAGAATTAGGTGTAATATACAGAAAACCCATACTGCAGTGCCAGGCACAAAGTAGGCAACACAAGAGAATTATTAGTAACATTATGTTATAAACATAACTACTATAATACCATGTAGGCCTTTAGGTTCCATCTGGACAGCAGCTGACACCTGTAATTACTATAATGACTCCATATTCTGTGTCATACAGGCCTTTTCCTTGATTCATGACATATAACATGCAACTCATTAATTTACATATATTGGCATTATTATCCACTTCAAATTTAGATTTGTTTTCTGAAATAAAGCCCCTCAAATGAAAATTATTTTATCATTTTTTGCTCTGTCACACAAACTTACATCTTTCAGTGGTTTGTTCTAATTGGCTTGGTGTTTTTTTTCCTCAGAGGAGCTAAATGTCATCTTTGGATTTAAAGAATTCACTGTGTGCTCCCTCTTCCAATCATTTATGATCTACAGCCTTAATCCCTATGAGACATGCTTATTTATTCCTGCTTGGTGTTTCTGAGTTGTGAGCCAGTTCCTTTTTCATTCTAAAGCAGCCTCCTGAGTCCACGATGGCTAGATTCAGCATATCACGTCCATGGATTTTCAGTATCTACATTAAAGAAATCCCTTGTTGTTGGCATCTTTATCCATTAAAAATATTTAAGTAGATTTAATAGGGAATGTTTTCCTCACACAAACATGTGTGCTTTTTCCCTTGATAGTGTTTTCTGAAGTATTCAGTGATCCTACATCTTATAAAATGAGATGCCCATGATAGTCTTGGTGCCCCTTCTGGAACCTTCTTTAAAATGGTGGTTACTTGGCCAAACTTTTAGTTCTCTAGCTCTGGGTCAATATGTTATCTTGGGTTTTGCATATGGGCCACCATTTCCCCCTGAAATTTCCTGATAATTCAGAATTACCAATTCCGACAATGAGAGCAATTGTGTCTAGAGCTCCCTGAACAGTTGCTATTAGTTCTCTTTTTTCCAAATGTCAATTGTGGGATTAAGGCTTTGAGTAAAGTAACAGTTCAGGCTTCCTGCTTTCTTTATTTTCATCTGGAGAGGAGCTTTGAACTACGAAAATCCAGGAGTCCTACTGATCTTAGAGCTGGCTCTCTGCTTTCGATGCTTTTAAGTAATCTCTCTGCTTAAATGAAACAGCATCCTTTTTAACTAATGCCTCTAAACCAGATTTCCACTGGAGGAAGAAGGATAAGCTTTAAAGATGAACACTTTAATGTTGAACATCAACATTGTCTGGCAAAGAGACTGTCCTAGTTCTGGAACTGTGAAGGTCAACTTTATCACAGGCATAAATGCATGATAGTTGTACTGTTAGATTTGAAAAGTATTCTAGGCCTGAATATCAGTTATTTTATCTCATTGAAAAATATGAGCATCTTTGCTCTATAAGAAGCCTGTTTTTAAAATTTATTTTTATAATCAACTCTCATTTTCCATGAAGTCTGTACTAGTAGATTTGAAAATACTTTTGGGTTTGAAACGGCATCTTGTGCTACAAAACAGCCAAAAGGGCTCCCTTCAGAGTCCAGTCGAGCTGCCTTCTTAAATACGCTTTTCTGTTTCATATTGGCCACTGACTAGGAGGTGGAAATAAGCAATGGGGGCAAGGCAACTGCTCAGACGGGGAAACCAAGGCTACTTCAATACTGCCAGGGCATTTTCATGATTCACTAAAATGCAAAAATCTCTGGTAAGAAAAAGTGTTGATCTCCTGGGCGAGCCACCTTCCAGAAGAGTGCCCTACTGATGCCTTTAGAATACCAGCTCAGAGAGCCACACGCTCCTCAGAGAGAGCTGCATGAATGGCTTTGGCTTTGAGAACCCTTTCCAATGGAACTCTCTCCCCACCATTCTATTACCTCTGTGCTTCAACCATAGACTCTTGTGGTTTCTGAGAAAGAGCAACAAATGACAAGATGAAATGATATATAATGTACAGGATTCAACCAGCCAGAAGGCCAGTTGCTGAATAGGGGCCCAAGTTCTCTTCAAAGGGCATCTCTGTGGTTGGTGTGGCCGTCCTGTGTCTGAGAATTTATCTTTTTGGTCAAGACTGGAGGAATAAATAGAGACATTTCTTTCTTGGTACTGGCAGTGGACAAATTTTGGTGTCCTGTGGAGCTGGATAATATCTTATTGAATACTCTCTATTCTGCCTCTAAGAGTTGAAGAAATAGTGTTTTCCACAATTCTCTTCTTATATATTACTAAAAGAACATTGTATGCCTCTCTCCATGAAAGCCTTTGTCACTTGAGAAGAAAACAGGACTCTCCCATTTGTAAATGGGAAAGATGAGGCAGAACGATTCATTCTGGTAAAGTCATTCAGTAAAAGTAGAAGCAGAATCTGTCCTCCTCTCACCCCACCCCACCTCACCTTACCTGCGCAAGACTAAAGGGTTCCACAGGTTAGAGCATGGTGAACACTGTGTGCTCGGTGATTCACTGATGTTGGATACAGGATCTGATCTAAGGAAGGTGATAGCATGGGAATAAATACTTTTCTCACAAATAGGTATATCTTCTGTAGTTAGGAAGTGTTTTGATTTCCTTATTCCCATGCTTATTCTCAGTGTTTCCTTCTCTTCCTCTGCCCACTTTCCCCCAATCCCCAGGCTTTTCCTTACCTCGGCTCAGGGAGATGAATGACTTGGAGATGGATAGAGAGGAGTCTCAAATCATGGTGGCTGGAGGTTGGACAGATCTCAGACAAAATGAAGAGCAAGCTCACAGACAAATGAAGTTAAGTGCGCAGGGTATGGAGGAGGGGAGGGCTAGAAGGGGGGAAAATGAGAGGTGGAGAGGCTGAAACGGGAAGAGAACCTGGGTGGGGATTTCTCAGTAGCTTCTAATCATCTGTGCCTGGTCGGGACTATAACCTTAGCTTGCTTTATATCCCAAGGGGATTGGGGAGAGAGGAGGATACTAGTCCCTTCCAGAGGGAGGGCAAGAGCAAAAGTACCCTGTGATTAATTCACTCTCATAACAAAATCCATCCTCAGGGTTGGAGACCCAGGAGGGCCTTGGTATATATAGCACAGCTCTGCCGCTGCCCTATGAGAGTCAGTGGCTCCTCTCTGCAGCTGCCCACCTGGCCACAGTGCTGTCAGTCCCACCAGTACTACTCTCCTTCCCTAGAGTGTTCCTTGCTTCTCATCAATTATAGGTGGCATTTAAACTCATGAAACTGCCTAAGATCATTGTGGGAATGAGTATAACTAGAGAAAAGAAAGGGTCCAGAAACAGCCCTGGGGTACTCCAACGTTAAGAGTTTAGGGAGATGAGAGGAAACCAGAAAGGCAAGCTGCAGGGGAGTTTATGGTTAAGTAAACTATATTCTCTTCTCCCAATTTGTACCTCTGCCTATCTCTCAATTTGCCCCTCTTCCATTTTGCACATTTCTATATTCATAGAATATTTATATGGAAAAGAATTCCATGATATAAAATGACTTCCCTTACTGATAATAAGCAATCCTTTCAATCTCTACACAATTCTTATATTAAAGATCATGTGGAGGGTTGAATGATAGTTATGTAGGAAGAGGTGGGTCTTACTCCCCCCCATTTCCCCTTCTCCATAAAGTGTAAAGAGCTACTCCAAAGGCTGAGTGAGAGCAGAACTCAAACGCCATGGAGAAGAGAAGAGTTGAAAAGGACGTTTCTTGGTTCTAAAGTTCAGAGTTCTAATCCCAAATTTGCCAATCTTTTGATATGTAGACTATGTCTAATTAGCAGATTGTTTTGAGACTTTTAAAATGAGATCTTATTTATGAAAATACTTGTAAGTTATAAGGTGCTACCTAAATACCATTTATAATTATTATATTGAAGAACCATGATCAACATATTGTCCATTTTAAAACTCTATCCTGCCTTTCCCTGGCCCCAAGTTTTCAAAACTTAGAATGTTCTCTCATTCTTATTTTTTTCTGCACTTAGTTTGCCATTGATTTCAGATAGATGAGAAGCAGTTGGGATGGGACTCAGTCTGGACAGGTCTACCTAGTGATCAGGAGTCACAGATGTGATGATATCACTCACAAGCAGTGAAGTATTTATGATTCAGAATTATGGAAACAGTGCCAAAAGGATCTTGGACATAATTTTCCAGATGTATAAGCCTTAACCAAAGCAAAGTTTACCAGGGACAGGAGTCTGAGTTTTGTACATAATGTTTTCTTTAGCTGGATGCTGGCTTTATTTGAAGAGCCGTGTCAACAAATGAAATTCCCCTATTTGGGCCTACAGATTCCTCAGACTGGTGGTGCCTCTGACTCTTCTGGGAGGGTTGCTGTGAGTTTCTCAGACTTGGAGTAATGTAAGATGTGTGTTTAAATAGAGACTTGAGAACTTGCATTATATCCACATTTCTCAGCCCTTTATCACCAGATTGCGGATTGACTGATGGGATTCCTGGTTTCAGGGAGGAAAGATACTGCTCTTCTCTGACTTCAGCAGAGAAAAAGTGGGTTAAATTACTGAGTTTGATGCATTCCTATGCACCTAAGGAGGAAAAGTTTACTTCTTTGGGGGCTTTGCATAATTTTTTTTAAAATTGTGAAAATGTAGAAAATAAAAAAAGAATAATAGAGGAAACCGAACTTATCAAAAATGAATGAAATTATAATGATACATAAGGAATTTAAAGGCATAGAAAAGAAACAAAAAAAGATGATTACCAAAACCTTGAGTTGACTCTTTGAAAATTCTTAGGTAAATTTCTAGAATTTTCAAAAAAGAAATATAAGAAAAGATACAAATGAACAAAATGATGAAAGGTAGAGATTAAAATAGATACAGTAGAGAAGAAAATAATAAAGGAATATTATTAAAAGGCATCCATGCTTGCAACAGACACATATCTGAAAATAAAAGCCCAATTGGCCTAAAAGAGAAAACTTGGATATAATAATCATTAATGACATGATATTGCTTTTAAAAAGATAACCTCCCTGCCCTCCTCTTATCCCCATGGAAAGTTATTTTGCAGATGGATTTCACCAAAGTTTCAAGGGAAATATAATTCCCATATATTATTCAAGTTCTTCCAGAAATTGAAAAAGTAAGTAAATAAAAATTGTCCAACTCTTTTATGAGGTTTGCATAACCTAGATTAGATTTATAAAGTTCTAAGACTGCAATAAGAAAAGTAAACACTAATTTTATATATGAAAACATTTTAATATTATCCCAGTAAATTCAACGCTTTTAAAAGAACATATTTTTACTAAATTACACTTTCATCAGGAATACAAAGGATAGTTTAACTTCAAAAATTCTATCAATTCATTATCACATTGATGGACTAAAGGAAAACAAAAAGACATCTCAATAAACATGGAAAATGAGAAAAATTTTAGAAAGCTAGAAATAGGCAGAACTTTATAACCTAATAAAACCTGTATAAAAAAATTCTCTAGCAAACTTTGTATTTAAAAAAGAAATCTCAAAGGCATTTCTTCTAAAGTCAGGAACAAGATAAGAATATTTTGTATAAATGATCCTTATTTAACATAGTACTAAGAATTGTAGCCAATGTGATAAGGAAAGGAAAACAAAAGATAATAGGGGAGTAGATGTAGCGCAAGTGGTTGAGTGCCTGCTTCCCATGTACAAGGTCCCAGATTCAATCCCTGGTACCTCCTAAAAAAAAATAAAATAAGAGATAATAAAATTATTTGCAGATGATTTGGTCATGGACATGGAAAAATCCAAGAGAATTAATGTGTAAACTAAGTGATAGAAGCCAGACACAAAAGATCACATATTGTATTATTCTTTTATATGATATACCCAGAATTGGCAAGTCTATTGAAAAAGAAAGCAGATTAGAGGTTACCAGAAGATATCGGAACAGGGAAATGGAGAATGATTACTTAATGGATATAGGGTGTTTTTATGTGGTGATGAAAAAGTTTTGAAACTAGAAAGAACTGGTGGTTTCCCATCATTGTGAACACACTAAATACTACTGAATTGTGCATTTTAAAATGGTTAATTTTAAGTTTCCTGAAATGACAAGAAAGAATATTCAAATAAATGTAGATATATATGTGTTCATGCCTGGAGAGCATTTGCTTTGTGAAAATGCCTGTTTTCCCATGTGTAAGCTATAATTTGTTTCAATAAAAATTTCAGCATGAATTATGGGGAAAATAGACATGGATTTAAAAATACATGCAAAAAATAGACATCCTCATATAGTTAATAAAATATTTAAAATTTGAACTAAGGTAGAGAGAGAATGACTAACACTCCCAGATATTAGCACACACTGCCAAGCAATAATTTGTAAAATAGATTGATGCTTGTATATGATGAAATAGGAATATAGTACAGAATAGATAGTCAAGAACCAGAACTGTATCTCTAAATAAACTTGGTATTTGTTGGCAATGGCTACATAAATCAGTAGAAAACAATTAAATACGGTTTGTGGAAAGTAGGCTCATTATATGGAGAAAAGTTAATTAGATGCTACAGATACATTAAAAATACATAAAATACATAATCCTCTAAGAGAAAATTTGATAGATTTAACTACATTAAAAATAAATATTTTGGTTAACAAAGATCAACATAAGTAGAAATAATAGTCCAGCAATTGATACATGCAGCATCTATAACAAAATCTATCTAGAGTTATATAAGGCAATATCACTAATTAATAAGCAAAGCAAAGTAAGCAAAGGATGTGATCTTAATGGATAATAAGCCATTGAAGAGATCCTCAGCATCATTATTAATCAGCAATAACAAAATTTAAGCAACCATGCGATCTTTCTTTTCCTTTCTCTAGCATCATCACAGTGATATGCGTACCTGGCTTTCATACTAACCTTATCTTCCCATAAGACTTTCAGGATCAAGCTATCTCTTGCCAAGAAACAAAAGCAAATTTATCCATTTCTCAAGGGATTTAAATAAAAATTAGTCATGAGAGCAGGGACAACTCCAAGAAAAGCCATTAAAAGACAACCCAGCTGGCCTTGCATGAGATAGCACACGTGTTGGCTCACGTGTTTATCTTGCACTCGGTTCATGTTCTTTGCCAGGCCAATCAGAGCAGAAAAGGCCCTTTCACATTAATTGGCTGCAGTTTGTTTGGAAAATGTAAACCCACTAAAGTTTTTTTTTTCTTGTTTTCTGAAGTTCAATAATAAATATATGTGATACCTTTTGAACTACTGTTGTACCCTAGTTTGTGAAGCAGCATATTTACCAATAGTGACTTTGAGGCTACACATATACAGCATCACTCCTGATACTTAAGAGATGCTAAACAAATATTAAATGAAACAAGCATGCAAAAATTCATTTATTTATTTGCCATCAGTTGGCAAAATAAAAATAACAGGTAATGTAAAGTGTGGTAAGGTTGTGGAAGAATAGGACCTCTCTTGTACTGTGAGTGGGGGTATAAATTAAGACAGTCATTCTAGAGAACAATTTAAAACTATCAGTGGAATTGCATTGTGTTCATATTCTATGACTTTGCAGGTGCACTACTGATTATATATCCCACAGATAATCTTCCATAGATAGACAAAAGATAAGATTTCAGAAGTTTATTGCAGCATCATTTGAACTGGCAAAGGGTTGAAAATAAGTTGAATGCTCTTTAGTACAGAAATAGATAAATAAAATGTGGTGTATATGAATGATGGAATACCATGCAGGAGTTAGAAGTAGTGAATTAAATTTGAGTATATGTGCATCAATAAATCTGAAAATATAATGATGAGTAAAATCAGTAAGAAGAAGAAGTGTGACATAATGCCACATATGTTAACCATACTTCCTATCCTTGATCATCTTCACCCCTCTTGCTCAACCCCATGACTAAGTCTCGCCAATCCACTTCTGAGATGTCATCTACTGAAACTTTTAACCTACTCCTACTGCTTCTTCTACTTCTACCACTAACTTGACAATTGCTTAGAAAATTTCCTAGAACATAGTAGAGTAGACACTCAATAAATGTTTTCGGCTGCTCTTATGACCATTACTACCACCACCATTGAGTCTCATCTGACCACCATATGTTGAACAATTATTAGGTGTCAAGCCTTGTGTCAAGTATTTTTCATGTTATCTGATTTAATTTAATAATTTTTACCAGATGATTGAGGCCATTCAAAATCTTTATCTTTTTTCAAATTGATCTTCTTAAATTTGAGCCCTCCATTCATTCTTCCAACCTCTGAAAAGAGGTACACTTGCCCTTTCCAAGACCTACACCTCAGTTTGTCTTTTTATTCTCATTTCTTTCTATCACTTCCAAGAACAAGTTTCCTGGTTTTGTGACTTACTAGGTTCTTCAGTCTCTCTATTTCCACTGGCTCCTTTCTCACCTTCAAATATGCCCTGTTATGCCTAAATTATATTGAAAACCTAATTTGCTGTTAGGTGAAGTGTTCTATATATGTCTATTACATCTAGTTGGTCTATAATATCGTTCAAGTATCCTATTTCCTTATTAAACTTCTGTCTAGATGCTCTATCCATTATTCAAAGTGATATATTTAAGTCTCCTACTATTAATATAGAACCATCTATTTCTCCCTTCAAATCTGTCAATATTTGCTTCCTGTATTTTGGGTCTCTGCCATTCGATGCAATATTTAGAGTTGTTGTCTATTGTTGAATTGATTCATTTATCAGGGTATAGTGACCTTCTTTGTCCGTCATAACATTTTTTGACTTAAAGTCTATTTTTATCTGATATTTGTATACCTACCCCAGCTCTCTTTTGGTTACTATTTGCATGTTATATATATATATATTTTTTATCCTTTCACTTTCAACCTATTTGTGCCTTTGAATTTAATACAAGTCTCTTATAAACAGCCTATAGTTGTGTTAGGCTTTTTTTTTTTTTTAATACATTCTGCCAATCTTTGTTTTGACTAGAGAGTTTAATCTGTTTATGTTTGAAGTAACTGCTGATAATATAGGACTTTCTTGTGCCATTTTGCTACATGATGTTCATAAGTTTTATACTTTTTTTAATCCCTCAATTCTTCAAATTCCTACTTTCATATTCTGTTGAAATGTACCATTTTGAGTTTCTTCTCATTTCTTTATGAATATATTTTTCATATATTTTCTCTGTGGTCACCATGGGCTTAAGTTTAGCAACCTAAATCTCTAACAACCATGTTTGATTTGATGCTAACTTAACTTCAACTGCATATGCACAAACTTGTTCCTATACCCCTTCTTCTCCCACCTTTTTTGGCGGGCACATATTCATGTCCTTCATTAAATCTGAGAAGTTTTCTGCCATTACTTCTGAGAATATTCCTTCTGCCCCTTTCCCTCTTTCCTCTCCTGGGACTCCCAGAGTGCATATATTGGCATACTTGATGGTGTTCCACAGGTCTCTTAGGCCCTGCTTGATTTTTTCTATACTTGTTTCTTTCTTCTCTTCAGCCTGGATCATTTGAATTGTCTTGTCTTTGAGATCATTGATTATTTCTTCTGCCACCTCCAATCTGGTCTTGAAACCATCTAGAAATTTTTCATTTCAGTTAATGTGGTTGTCAACTCCAGTATTTCTGTTTGGTTCTTTTTTAAAAATTTTATCTCTTTATTGAGATTTTCATATTGTTCACTTATTATTTCCTGATACCCATTAGTCCTTTCTCTGTGCTTTTATTTACATCCTGAAGCATACTGAGGATCATTTTTTAAAAGTCTTTGTCTAGTATGTCCAAAATCTGACCGTTTTCATTGATGGTTTCTGGATATTTGTCTTGTTCCTTTGGATCAGCCATTATTTCCTGTTTCTTCATTTATTTTGTCATTTTTTGTTGCACACTGTACATTTTAATATTTTAAAGTTTTAACTCTGGGGTTTAGTCCTTCAGCTGTCTGTTCCTTAAGTTTGTATCCAGATAGTGATATGACAGAAATTTCCTTGATTGCCAGGAGCTAACAGAAAAAAACAAACCAATGCAAAAAAAACAGCTTCCACAGTCTTTGCAAATTGGCTATGTTGGCTGATGCTCTCCTTCAGAGTTTAGCTCTCCTTTCAAGAAGATCAGTCCAAGGTAAATGTAAAGTGCAGGATTATCTCCATCTTTTCTGAGCCTACATCTTATCCTGGTCCTTTGCTTGCCACTGCTTTATGAATCCCCCATTTACAGGAATTCAAATGCCCTGTCTACTCCCTATGAAACAGACTTTCTAACTCTCTTTAGTGCTCTATTTTATGACTTAAAACAGGTAATCCTTTGCCTGCAATTGCTTTGACTTAACTATTTCTTACACTGCTTTAGTTGTCTGCAAGCTGCTTAGGAAGGTTTGTATAGAGTTGGTCAAAGGGTTCACAAAAAGTAATATAGCTGGGTCAAGGAAGGAGAGCAGGTGTGCAAGTGAGCAATTGGGTGGACCTGGTGAGAAGTTGGTAGGTAGGTAGGTAGAAGAACAAATGAGCATCAGAAAAACAAATATAAAGAGAAGGCACTGCTTGTTTCAGCCTTGGTTCCATTTACTTAATTTCTGCTAATAAAAGTTAATCCTGGACTGGTCTTGCTCAGAGGCTGAGTGTGGGTGTAATGATATATGAAATAGAAGGCTGGGTGACTATGAGAGTAAGTTGAGGATTTGGGTTGGCTTTATTGTTGACTGTGGAATGAGTAGATCCTAACAGAGGTACATATCTGATGAACAATGTGCTTGGTCTTGTCTTTATTCTTTCTTTATAATAAACAACAGTCATGCACATATTTTAGTATTTATTATACACACAGATGATTATTATATAAATTTTCAAACATACATAAAAATAGAGTAGTATAATGAACCCTCATGTATCTATTACTTATACTCAGCAATTCCTACTATTTTTTTTCAATCTATCTTCACCCCACCCCCTTACTTTTGTTTTCTATGCAGTGTTTCAGAAGAAATTCAAACTGTCATGTCATTTCACCTACAAATAATTTAGTGCAGTCACTTGTTTTGTATCTAAGCATCTGCATATACTGGTTCATTTTCTGCTTTTGTACACATTATTCATGTAGCTCTTCAGTTGTGACACTTAAAGTCTCATGTGAGTCTTAAAAAGGAGTAGTAACCTAAAAGCCCAGGGGAGGCTGCAAACGGATGTATTAAGGACTTTGATACTGGTGCCTTTTGTTTCCTTTAAGTCTTGTGGCTCTAAGATGCCTCAGTAAGGATCAAACCTTAAATAAGGCATGGTATTGCTTTCTTAGACAATCAGCTTGTTCTTTAAAGCTGAAATTTGTATTTTTGGTAAAAAGGACTTTGACATTTGAAAGTCTCTGATAAAGATTGAAAGGCAAACTTCTTAGAATCATCATTATAATCAATAGAAGTTATTGAGCATATAACACTGGCATGAATGGACTAAACTTGTAGGAGAGAAGTGAAGGGCCATAAAATATAATTAACAATGCTGCAGTGCATATGGTACCTTAAATCAGCAATACAAAAATAACTGTGCTTAACAGTTACAGCAAACCAACTACATAAATCAGAAATCAGGATATTAATTTAATGAAGGACTTTTTCTAATTGGTGAATTTACTTATTATAAGAATCTCCCAATAGACCCTCACCTCTATTGACAACTGATTTTTGATAAGCCTACCAAGCCCACTTTTTGGGGAAGAACAGTATCTTCAACAAATGGTGCTGGGAGAAATGGATATTCATAACCAAAAAAATGAAAAAGGACCCCTATCTCACTCCCTCAATAAGAATCAAACTCAAAATGGATCAAAGACCTAAACATAAAAGCTAGGGCCATAAAACTCCTAGAAGATATGGAGAGCCACAGAAAGTTTTTCAGAAGGAGACAATGAGGTTGCCATTTCCCTCTTCCTCGGGGGGTGCGACGGTGGAAGAGGAGACCCGGTGCTGCTGGCCCGGCCGGCGTGTGGGGGA
>JAQZBX010033577.1:0-25333 GCA_029593785.1 Cabassous unicinctus | reverse complement strand
CACCATCCTTCATCAGAGTGGCACAACACCCGCAATGGATATACACATCCTGGGGCCTTGTCACCGAGCATGGACCACAGTTCACATCATAGACCACACTCTCTCCCACATGGTTCTGCATAGTATATGCTGATGGAAAATGGCCTACATCCATCGCCGCAACGCCACTCAGGACAACCCCCAAGTCCCAAAAAAGCCCCTGTATTTCAACTGCCCCTCCTCTCCCTGCCCCAAAAATGTCCAGTGGCCACTGGCTCCATCTCACTGTTACAATTTCTTCCATTGCTTCAATCACAATATGTCTACAACAGAACCCCAGCAAGTCCACTCTAGTCCACAGCTCCTCCCCCAATCCTGACGGGACTGGGATGGCCATGTCCACTCCACCTCCAAGTGAGAGAGGGCTTATATCCCGTATATACGGTGGATGGGCTTATCCTCAGTTGCCATGTGCTGGAGCATGATGGGCACTGATCTCTGTGAGGGTTCAGGCTTCCCTCTGGGCTTGTATCTCAGGGCTTCCTATACCAATCTCAGCACTCTTCCCAAGGTCAGCTGTAAACCATCAGGCAAATGGTCCATCTCTCCTCCTGTGGCTCCAGGATCCAAACTGACAAAATTCTCTCCCCTTCCAAGACATGACAAAGTTCTCCTCTCTGGCATCTATGGAGCTGTCTCTCTTCCCATGTGTCTTCTTGAGTGAGTGTCTGTTTATATCAGCCTACCAAGGGGGCGGGGACTCAGACCTGGGTTACGCCCCACTGAAGTGGTCAAATCAAAGCCCTAATCTTAGCATAATTTAATTAAAGACATCTCAGCTGAATTTAATACAATCAAAAGGTATCACACCCAGAGGAACAGGCCAGTTTACAAACATAATCTCTTTTTTGTGGATTCATAAATAATATCAAACTGCCACAACTGCTAACCTATGAGAGTAGCAGAGGGAAAAGAGGAAATCACTACAACCATGCCTAACTTTAAAGTAGCCACATACTACTGGGGCGGGGGACACAATTGCTGAGAGGGAATCCTCCCACAAAGCATAGATTCACAGGGCCTACTGAAGTCTGATGACAGGAGACAAGTCTGTGGTGAACAGAGAAGTTCAGACACAGATCAACAACACAGATCTACTCCTTGACATGCTCACAAATACAATGCAGCTTAACAGAAGAAGCATACCTTTTTCTGGACATAAATATTATTTTCTTCATTGTCTTACTTTGCCAGGCTGCTATGACAAATACCACACAATGGGTTGGCTTAACAACAAGAATTTATTGCCTCACAATTTTAGAGGCTAGAAATCCAAAAAGAAGATGTTGTCAAGGTAATCCTTTCTCCCTGAAATTTGTAATGTTCTGGTGCTGGCTTACCACAATCCTTGGAGATTTTTTTGGCTGGCATTTCTGCCTCCCATCACATGATAATCTCTCTCTATTTGTGTCTGCTCTTCTGGTTTCTGCTGACTTCTGGCTTCTTCCTGTGCAGCCTTCTCTAATTTCTGGCTTCCAGTTACTCCTCTTTATAAGGTCTCCAGTAAAATGTATTAAGATCACTCTTATTCAGTTGGCTAAACTTTAACTAATAATAATACTTCAAAGGGTCTATTTACAAATAAGTTCACAGCAACAGGAGCACAGATTAAGAATAAAAAGATGACTTTTGAGGGGGGTACATAATTGAATCCATAGCATTCAGTTTCTACTTTTCTATTTTAAAATGTTCAGAATTCAATTAAAAAAATTTATGGGAAGCCTCAATCAAGATGGCAGAATTAGATGCTCCAGGGTTCTGTGCCCCCACTGAAATTGTAAACAACAAATAAGGACTAACTAAACTATCGATTTCAAATCTCCAGAAAACAGTTAAAGGGCTTCAGTAACGGGATGAGTGCCAAATTAAGAAAAAGGCAGTTTAAAAATGGCAGGCTTTCATGGTGCTGCCCCTTACAAGTTTTGCATGGAGCCAGCCCACACTCTTAGCACAGGTCCCTGACCCCAGTCCTGAGGAGAGTGGAGCAACCTTTGGACATATGCATGTATGTCTGTGCCAATCTGTCTGCTAGAAACCTGAAGGACTGAACCAGAACACTCATCACAGGCTTGCTGTCTCAGAACTTGCCCTGCACATAGAGGTGGTTCACAGAGATCTTCAACAGAATGCTGTAGGATAACAGTCAGATCACAGCTGAACAAGGAATAGCTAGTTGTGGAAAATATAGGGTAGCACCTGGACCATGAGTAAACACTGATTCCTAGGGGAATGGGAACATTCATATATATGTAAGCAGGGGAATTCCTAGGGCCATGCATGCATTCTCAGGACAAGACGTACATGCAGAAAAACCTGGGGAAGACACTACACTTTTGTTTTGGACTGGTCTCTAAAATCATTATTAGGGCAGCTAAGCTCTGAAGGAGAACACACACAGTCCAACATGCAAAGATTGGGGAAGGTGTTTTCTTTTGCTCCTCCTCCTCCTCCTCCTCCTCCTCCTCCTCCTCCTTCCCCTCCTCCTCCTTCTCCTTTCCCTCCCCCTCTTCCTCCTCCTCCTCCTTCTTTTGCTAGCTCCTGGCATTGAAGGAAATCTTTGTCATAACACTAGCTGGATACAAGCTTAAGGAACAGATGCTTCCATGTCTAAATTCCAGAGATTACAAAAAATACAAAGAAACAGGAAACAATGGCCCATGTAAAGGAGTGGGATAAAGAATTAGAAAATACCAACAAGGAAAACCAGAGCTTGGATATAATAGACAAAGACTTCAAAATAATAGTCCTAAATATGTTCAAAGAGCTAAAGGAAAGCATGGACAAAGAACTAAAGGAAATCGGGAAAATGACAGATGAATACAAAAAGTATATCCATAAAGAGTTGAAAATTAAGAAAAAGAGCCAAAAAGTATTGAAGACCACAGTAACAGTAATTAAAAATTCCATAGAGTGGTTCAACATTACATTGGAGCTGGCAGAAGCAAGTATTAGTTAACTCAAAGATAAGTCAATTGAAATCATACAGATTGAGTAGCAAAAAGAAAAAGAAGGAAGAAAAGGGAACAGAGCCTGAGAGACATGGGAGACACCATTAAGTGTACCAACATACAAATATGGGATTTCAGAGGGAAAAGAAAAAGAGAAAGGAGCAGAAAGGAGGCAAAGAAATTATGGCTGAAAATGTCCCAAATTTAACAAAAAACATGGACATACACATTCCAAGAAGCTCTACAAACTCCAAACTGGATAAACCCAAATAGATCTGTGCCAAGGGATATTATATTTAAACTTTCAAATGCCAAAGAAAAAGAGAGAATTCTGAAAGCCACAAGAGAGAAGCAATGCATCATGTACAAGGAAGCCTCCATCAGTTTAGGACCAATTCCTCACTGGAAATCATGGAGGTAAGAAGGCAGTGAAATAACATATTCAAAGTGCTGAAAGCAAAACAAATGCCAACCAAGAATTCTATACTCTACAAAGCTGTCTTTCAAAACTGAGGAAAAGATTATGACATTCACAGATAAACAAAAGCTGGAGGAGTTCATCAGCACTAGACCAGCCCTACAAAAAATGCTCCAGGGAGTACTTTAGAGAAAAAGGAAAGGACACTAGAAAATAGACTAAATCTGAATGAAGAAATAAAGATCTCCAGTAGTGGTAATGGCATATGTAAATATAAATGCCAGGAATATTGTATTTTTTTATTTTATCTATACATTTTACTTCCTATAAAATGTAAAATTCAAATTCATAAAAAGACTGTCCTCTAATGCACAAAAGTTTTTAGTTTCTATGAAGTCCAATTTATCCTTTGTTTCCTTTGTTGTATGTCCTTTTTGGTAAAGTCTGAGAATCCATTACCTAATACAAGGTCCTGAAGATCTTTTCCTGGTTTTTCTCTAAGAGATATTATAGTTTTAGATCTTATAATTAGGTTATTGGTCCATTTTGAGTTAATTTTTGTATATGGTTTGAGATAGTGTTCCGCTTTCATTCTTTTGCATTTGGATATGCAGCATTCCCAGCATGATTTGTTGAAGAGACTATTCACTTCCTAATAAGTAGACTTGGCTCTTTTATCAAAAATCAAATGTCCATAGATGTGTGGAAATTCTATTCCATTGGTCTATATGTCTATCCTTGTGCCAGTACCACACTGTTTTGATTACTGTAATAAAAATTTAAGTATGGACATATGGGTTTTCCAACTGTGTTATTTTTCAAGATTGTTTTTGGTTATTCAGGGTCTCTTGCCCTTCCATCTGAATTTGATGATTAGCTTTTGCATTTCTGTGAAGCAGTATTGATTGGAATTGTGTTAAATATGTAAATCACTTTGGGTAGTATAGATATCTTAATATTAAGTCTGCCAATCCACTACCATGGCATATTTTTTCACTTATTTAGGTCTTAAATTTCTTTCAGTAATGATTTATAGTTTTCTGCATATAAGTACCTTTACATCCTTGGCTAAATTTATTTCCATATATTTTGTTCTCTTGATTGTTATTGTAAATATAATTGTTTTCTTGATTTCCTTGTCAGATAATTCATTTCTGGTCTATAGAAACATCACTGATTTTTGTGTATTTATCTTGTACCCCACTACTTCCCATCTACAAATTACCTCCAATACAACAACAAGGCCCAGGGTTTGACCAAACAACTGGACACTATAACTTAGCCAAGTTGAATAAAATTAACATCACGAGAGGCATATCTAAAAGTTCAATAAAGTGAAGATAACATGGAATATCAAAAATTACTCTACTCACCCTCCAAAAGGAGGAGAGTAAAAAAGAACAGATGATGTAATTCCAATACCAAGGTGGTTAACCCAAACAAATTAATGATTACTTTGAATGTAAATGGACTAAACACCCCAATTAAAAAAATAAAAAAGATTGGCAGACTGGATTAAAAAGAAATGCCCTTTAAATATAAGACATTATACAGATTCATAATGAAAAGAAGGGTAAAGATATACCATACAATCACTATATAAATAATAACTTATATGAATAACATACAAAATAGACATCAAGTTTAGAATATTATCAGTATAGACATCTCTTAAAAAGTTAAATATACATCTACTCTATGACGCAGGTAGCCTACTCCTAGATATTCATTCAAGAGAGACCCATGGAAAAAGCCTCATACACAAATTTTTATGGAAGCTTTATTCATAATAGCCCAAATCTTGAAAAGCCCAGGTGCCCATTAATAGGGAAATAGATAATTAATATATTTGTATAACAAAATCTACTTTGTAATAAAAAGGAATAAGCTACTGATATACACAACCACATGAAGAAATCGATATTATTCTGAGAGAAAAAAAATCAAGATATATTTCGTTCATAGTACCTAATTCTTTTTTTTTATTTTACTTTTTATTGTGGTAACATATATACAACTCAAAATTTCCCATTTTAATCTTTTTTAAGTGTACAATTCAGTAGAATTATTAGATTATAATGTTGTGCAACCATCACCATCATCCGTTACCAAGACATTTTCATCACCCAAAACAGAAACCTTGTACCCATTAGCATTAACTCCCCATTCTTCCCTCACCCTAGCCCTGGGTAACCTCTAATCTCACTTCTGTCTCTGTGAATTTGCTTATTCTAGATATTTCTTGTTAAGTGGAATCATATAATATCAGTCATTTTGTGCCTGGCTTATTTCACTCAACATGAGCTCCCTGAGGCTTATCCACACATGCTGTTGCATGTATCAGCACTGCATCTCCTTCTTTGGCTGAATAATACTCCACTGTGTCGATATAAAACACATTGTTTTTCCATTCATCTGTTGATGGAAACTTGGGTTGCGTCCACTTTTTGGCTATTGTGAATAAGGCTACTATGAACATTGGTGTACAAGCATTCTTTTTTTAAAATCAATTTTATTGAAATATATTCATAAAGCATATATTCCATCCAAATTGTATAGTCAGTGGTACTTTGTATAATCATAGAGTTGTGCATTCATCTCTTCAATTAACATTAGAACATTTTCATTACTCCAATAAAAATAATAACAATAATAATAAACAACAAACAAAAAAGAAAAATATCTACCCCTTAAGTAATCACCTCTCAATCTCTCTATCTTTCCCCTGCCATACATAACTGCTATTAAAGTTCCACCTCTATAAATTATTTGTATTTATTTTTTGTATAGATGGGGTCAAACAATATGTAGTATCTTTTGTCTACCTTCTTTCACTTAGCATATTTTTTAAACCATTAATGGAAGATTATTAATATATTACACTATACTATTATCCATAGTTTGCTTTGGTTTTATTTTTGCCCAAGTATCACTTTGATATTAACATCTTGTAACATAAACATGTATTTGTTCTCTTTCAAAGAAAAACCGTCTTATATAAGCAATATTACCCACATTGATTTTTAGATGAGGGTTTGCTATACTATATAGCCCCATGTTTCATTTTTTAAATTTGATTCTATTGCTATACAGAACTTTCCCTTTTAATCACTATCATAGCCATATATTAGCACTGCTAGTTATGAACACTATGATGTGTTTTCACTATTTCTATTCATTTCCAAAGATTTACAAACCTTTTTACCAATGCTGCACCTTACCTTTCTATTCTCTAACCTCATTCTATTTTTGGGTGACCTATATTCTAGTTGTTAACATCATGAGTTTGCTCAATATATTTAATTCATGATAGGAAAATCATGCAATATGTGTCCTTTTGTGTCTGGAATGCTTCATTCAATATAATGACCTCCAGGTTCATCCATGTTGTCATATGCTTCACAATTTCATTTCTTCTTACAGCTGAATAATATTCCACTGAATGTATAGGCACAATTTGTTTAGCCTTTCATCAGTTGATGGAAACCTGGATTGTTTTCATCTTTTGGTAATTGTGAATAACACCACTATGAACATTGGTGTGCAGATGACTGTTCATGTCACTGCTCCCAGTTCTTCTGGGTATATACCTAGTAGTGGTATTACCAGGTCACATGGCAAATCTGTATTAAACTTCCTTGGGAAATGCCAAACAGTCTTCCACAGTGGCTGTACCATTCTTCATTCCTACCAACAGTGAATAAGCACCCATATCTCTCCACATCCTGTCCAACACTTATAGTTTTCTCTCTTTTTAACAGTGACCATTCTAATAGATGTGAAATCATATTCCATTGTAGCTTTGATTTTCATTTCCTTAATCATTAGTGATGTTCAACATTTTTTCATGTTGTTTTTTTTACCATTTGTAATTCTTCTTTGGACAAATGTCTATTCAAGTCTTTTGCCATTTTTAAAATCAGGTTGTTTTTCTTTTTATTGTTAAGTTGTAGGATCGTTTTATATATCATAAATTTTGAACCCTTATCGGGTATGTGATTTCCAATTATTTTTTCCCATTGAGTTGGCTGCCTTTTCACCCTCTTGGCACAGTCCTTGGAGGTGCAAACGTGTTTAATTTTAAGGAGGTCCCATTTATCTATTTTTTCTTTAGTTGCTTATACTGTGGGTGTAAGGTTTGAGACCCCCACCTACCACAAGATCTTTAACATGTTTCCCTAACATTATCTTCTAGTAGTTTTATGGTCCTGGCTTTTATATTTAGGTCTTTGATCCTTTTTGAGTTGATTCTTATATAGGGAGTGAGATAGGGGTCCTCTTTCATTCCTTTGGTTATGGATATCCATTTTTTCAGCACCGTTTGTTGAAGAGATTGATTTGTCCCAGTAAAGTGGACTTGGTAGGCTTGTCAAAAACCCTTTGACCATATAAGTGAGGGTTTATTTCTGAACTCTCAATTCTATTCTATTGATCAGTGTGTCTATCTTTGTGCCAATACCATGCTATTTTGACTTTTGTAGCTTTGTAATATGTTTCAAAGTCAGACTGTGTGAATTCTACTTCTCTCTTCTATTTTAGGATGTTTTTGGCTATTTGAGTCCCTTTACCCTTCCAAATAAATTTGGTAATTGACTTTTCTATTTTTGTAAAGTAGGCTGTTGGAATTTTAATTGGGATTGTATTGAATCTATAAATCAGTTTGGTTAGGATTTACATCTTCACGATATTTAGTTTTCCAATCCATGAACATAGAATGTTCTTCCATTTGTTTAGGTATTCTTTGATTTCTTTTAGCAGTGTTTTGTAGTTTTCTGAATACAGGTCCTTTACATCTCTGGTTAAATTAATTCTTAGGTATCTGAATCTTTTTGTTGCTATTGTAAAAAGATTTTTTTTTCCTGATTTCCTCCTCAGATTGCTCAATACTAATGTATAGAAACATTAAGGATTTTTTCATATTAAACACGTATCCTACCACTTTGCTGAACTCATTTATTAGCTCTACTAGCTTTGGCATAGATATATCAGAATTTTCTAAATATAGGATCGTGTCATTTGCAAATACTGAGAGTTTTACTTCCTCTTTTCCAATTTGGATGCCTTTTATTTTTTTCTTGGCTAATTGCTCTACTTAGAGCTTCTAGCACAATGTTGAATAAAAGTGGTGACAGTGGGCATCCTTGTCTTGTTCCAATCTTATAAGGAAAGCTTTTGACCTTTCTTCATTGAGTACGGTGTTGGCAGTGGGTTTTTCATATATGCCCTTTATCATGTTGAGGACTTTTCCTTCTATTCCTATATTTGAAGTGTTTTTACAAAGAATGGATGCTGGATTTTGTTAAATGCCTTTTCTATGTCGAATGAGATAACCATGTTTATTTTTTCCCTTCAATTTGTTAATGTGGTATATTACATTAACTGATTTCCTTGTGTTGAACTACACTTGCATACCAGAAATAAATTCCACTTTATCATGTTGTATAATTCCTTTAATACGCTGTTGGATTGTATTTGCAAGTATTTTGGTGGGAATTTTTGCATATATATTCACTAGAGAGTTTCGTCTGTAATATTCTTTTCTGGTAGTATCTTTATCTGTCTTTGATAATAGGGTGAAGTTGCCTTCATAAACTATGTTGGGTTATTTTCCCTCCTCTTCAATTTTTTGGAAGATGATAAACAGGATTGGTGTTAATTCTTCGTGAAATGCTTGGTAGAATTCACCTGTGAAGCCATCTGGTCCTGGACTTTTCTTTGTTGGGAGATTTTAGATGACTGCTTTGATCTCTTTAAATGTGATTGGTTTGTTGAGTTCTCATATTTCTTGTAGAATCAATGTAGTTTGGTTGTGCATTTCTAGGAATTTGTCCATTTCATCTAGGTTGTCTAATTTATTGGTATACAGTTCCTCATAATATACTCATCATCGTTTTTATTTCTATGGGGTCAGTCATAATGTTCCTCCTTTCATTTCTGATTTTATTTATTTTCATCTTTTCTCTTTTTTTCTTTGTTCATCTAAGGGTTTCTCAATTGTATTGATCTCACAGAACCAACTTTTGTTATTTTTTTTTCTATTTTTTTTTCTCAATTTCATCTATTTCTGTCCTAACATTTGTTATTTCCTTCTTTATGCTTCCTTTGGGATTGGTTTCCTCTTCTTTTTCTAGTTCCTCCTAGTGTTCAGTTAGGGCTTGGTTTTAGTTCTTTTGCAATATAGGTGTTTAGGGCTATGAATTTCCCTTTCAACACTCCCTTTGCTCTAGCCCATACATTTTGATAATTTATGTTCTTGTTTTCATTTGTCTCAAGATATTTACTAATTTCTCTTACAATTTCTTCTTTGACCCACTGACTGTATAAGGAGTGTGCTGTTAAGCCTACATATGATATAAAAATCTAAATGTGAGTAAGGAATGGATTAAGAATTGAGAACCAACAGTAAAGAATGTGCAGGTGCCAGGAGTCTTCTTCACACAGGAACCAAGGAATATTAACTGGGGTCTGCTCAGTGGGAGGATGTGCTTGAAGGTCATGCCTGCAAGCACACAGATAGAGATGTCAAAACTTTCCCATGCACAAGTTGCAATGTTGACAAGAGTTCTGAGATTCAGGATCCCTTAAAAGGGGTAGCCCCAAAACTGCCAGTTGAAGTCTCACCCAGGAGAGGACACTCTGCCTGGTGTTGTATTTTACCCAGGGCCTGGTGTTGTACTGTACCCTGGGAGGGGCTATTGCTAGTATGCTCTACCCAGGTGGTGTTTCCAATCAGGACTCTGGCTGGCTGTTGCACAAGATTTCCTAGCCTTGTGAAAGACCGGGATGTTGAGTTTTCCCCCGGTTTGGTGAGTGTTTGTAAATATACTCTCTCTCTCTTTCCTTTGTATTATCTAATTGGTTTAGTGCATTATATTGTGAGTAATCAATAATTGTAATTATTTGACTGTATATTAATGCTGGATAAAGATTGCTTGTCTTTGGTAAGTGATTGTATATACACTTTCACCTTTCATCTATGTTATTTAATTAACCCATTTCTCTTTGTTATATTGTTATTACTAAATTAAAGTGATTGCTTGATCTAAATTCTTACAAGTATTCTCCATTTAGCTAAACAAAGCTCTCTTTTAGTTAATATTCTGAGTTTCTGCCTCTTCGTTAGCAGGACAACATATTTGCAGATTTTCACCTTTCCTACCATTATTGTTTTTCAGTTTCATTACATTATGATCCAAGTAGGTGCGTTGTACAATTTCAATATGTTTATATTTATGAGATCTGCTTTTTGACCCAACATGTGGTCTATCTTGGAGAAAGATCCATGAGCCCTTGAGAAAAATGTATAACCTGCTGATTTGGGGTGCAATGTTCTGTATATGTCTGTTAAACCTTGCTCTTTTATCATATTATTGAAGTTCTCTGTTTCCTTGTTGATCTTCTGTCTAGTTGTTCTACCTATTGATGTGAGTGGCATGTTGAAATCTCCAACTACTATTGTGAGACATCTATTTGTTCTTTCAGTTTTGTCAGAGTTTGCCTCATGTATTTTGGGGCACCCTGGTTAGGTGCATAGATATTTATGACTGCTAGTTTTCCTGGTGGATTGTCCCTTCTATTAATATATAATGACCTTCTGTAGCTCTCAAAACTTTTCTGCATTTAAAATCTGTTTTGTATGATAGTAGTATAGCTACTGCTGCTCTCTTTAATGTTTACATGAAATATCTTTTTCCAACCTTTCACTTTCAGCCAGTTTGTATCCTGAGTCTAAGATCAATCTCTTGTAGACAGCATTTGGATAGTTCATAATTTTTTTTTCATCCATTCTGCCAGTCTATGTCTTTTGATTGGGTAGTTTAGTCCATTCATAGTCAATATTAGTATTGTAAATGCATTATTTACTTCCACCATTTTATACTTGGACTTTAATATGCATATTTTATTTTCATCTTTCCTTTTACCCTTTTGATTATCCTTTCTGATAACCTTCACTTCTATATTCTCCTCCAGGCCTCTCTTTCCTGTCTTTTCTTTTCAGGCAGCAGAAATCCCTTTAGTGCTTCCTGTAGAGCTGATGCTTATTTATGAACTCTGTTCAATTTCATTTATTTGTGAATATTTTAAACTCACCTTCGTATTTGAAAGATAATTTTGTCAAATAAAGAATTCTAGGCTGGAAATTTTTCTCTTTCAATATTTTAATTACATCATACTGCCTTCTCACCTCCAGGGTTTCTGATGAGAAATCTGCACTAAGTCTTATTGGGCATCCCTTGTAGGTGATGCTTTGCTTTGCCCTTGCTGCTTTCAGAATTTTCTCTTTAACTTTGGCTTTTGACATTCATAGTAGTATGTGTCTTAGAGTAGATCTATTCGTGTTTTTTTTCTAACTGGAGTACACCGTGCTTCATGAACATGTAAATTCATGTCTTTCAAGAGAGTTGGGAAATTTTCAGCCATTATTTCCCCAAATGCTCTTTCTGCCCCTTTTCCCTTCTCTTCTTCTGGAACTTCCATGACATGTATGTTGTTGTACTTCATGCTATCATTCATCTCCCTATGCTGCTGTTCAAATTTTTCTATTCTTTTCTCTTTCTATTCTTCTCTCTCTTAAATTTCAGCTGTTCTGTCTTCCCCATCACTGATTCTTTTTTCTTGAACCTGCTGTTATATGCTGTCTTAGTTTTCCACAGGGCTGCTGATGCGAAGTACCAGAAATGGGTTGGCTTTCATATTGGGAATTTTATGTGGGTAATAGCTTACAGTTTCAAGGCTGTAAAATGTCCAAATCAAGGCACCATCAGAGATACTTTCTCACCAAAGTCAGCTGTTAGTGATCCTGGTGTCCTGCCATGTGATGAAGCAAGACGGCAGGCAATCTCTGCCAAGGTCCCTGCCTTCCCCTCAAGGCTCATGGTCTCCTGGAGTTCAGCTGTGGATAATCAGGCATATGGCAGGGCTCATCTCCTCAGCCTTGAACTGCTCCTTGGCCTAGCCCTTCGGGGGCCTCTTTCTGTGCCTCTGTGCTCTGCTGATTCAAGACCCTTGGATCTCTCTTAGCCTCTTGGGGCGTCTCTGTTTTCCTGAAGTCCTATCACGCACATTGCAGGGTCAAAATGGTGGTTTCCTTTCTCCTGTGTATCTCTGTGTCTCCGATTATGTAAAGCTCCAGTAAGAGGGTAGAGACCCAACAGGAGCCATGCCTCAATGATGTAGTCCAATCAAAAAAGCACCACATCCACAAGAATGGATTAGATCAAGAACATAATCTTTTTCTTCTTAGTATTCATAAAATAATTTCAAAATGTCACATATGCCTCTAATATGTTTTTAATCTCACCTTTTGTGTCTTTCATTCCCATAAGCTCTGTTATTTTTCTATTAAAGTTGTCAAATTCTTCTTTGTGCTCATCCAGTGTCTTCTTGATGTCCTTTATCTCATTAGCCCTATTGTCCAGTGACTCCTTGATATGATTTAGGAGATTTGTATGGACATCATTTGTTGTCTAAAATCCAGTGTCTTTTCTGGGACTTTTATATGTTTCTTTGCCTGAGCCTTAGCTTCCTTTTACTTAGTATGGCTTTTCGTTTTTTTGCTGATGTCTAGGCATGTGATTATGATGATGACTTTAATCTGATGCTCAGTTTCTCTCTCCTGCATAGGGATTTAGCAAGGTGGCTGTGTGTTACTGCTGTTCTTTGATTCTTGGTTCAACTTGTTCTAGGTCTTTAGGATTGTCCCTATTTAGTTGCTCAAATCAGAGCCATGAACCAAGTAATTGCTTGCAGACCACTTTCCAAGGGCCTTGGGGAGGGAGACTGTAAACGTCTAAAAACAAAGTCACTCATTTATTTACTTTTATCTTCCTTGCATGCACTTTCTTGGTCTGCCAGAAGATGGTGCTCTTCAGCAGAACTCTCCACCCGAACTGTGGTCAGAATGTGCTCACTGTAACCCTGAGGGGTAGGTGGTGAGGAAACAATGAGATGGAGAATTTTCCCTCAGGGCAGGGTATTCAGAGCCAAGTCTCAGAAGCTGCCCTCCTCCTTTGACCAGCCACCCTCTTCCTTTTCCCAGGGAGGAAGTAATTCCACTCTCGGCTACATTGTCGGCAACCAGTCCAGGTCAGAGGATCTCAAGATTTGTTGAGTCAGGATTTCTTGGCCAAAACCTGACTCAGCCATAGGCTGCTTCCCTCTCCCTCCCCTTTCCTAGGGAAGTGGACCCCTGAGGGCCCCTCCATCTGCAACTACCACCCAGGGGCTAATGGACTCAATGTTGTCTGCTCCAAGAGTGGGGGGATGGGTGCCAGCAGCTGCAGCTACAGCTTTGACTCACAAACTTTTCCCATCAAGTCTGTTTTTCTTTGCTCTTCTCTCTTCTGGGTGGTGTCCAGCTTTCCCCTTGTGTCCTAAGCTCTAGAAGTTTTCTGGACAGTTTTTGCCTGTCCTCTAGCTATTTTTCTGGGAGAGAAGTGAGTCCCGGGGCTCTCTAATCTTCCATCTTCCCAGAAATCCCAATACCTAATTCTATTTATATAAAGTTTTATATTAGACAAAACTAATCTATTATAGAAATCAGATCAGCATTTGTTTCCTGGTGGAGGGGAGAGATTTGATTGGGAATGGGCTCAAGGAAAAATTCTGGGGTGATGGAAATGTTCTCTGTCTGACAAAAAATGGGCAAAATGTATGTATTCATTTTTAAAAACTGATCAGCCTGCATACTTAATTACCTGTATATATACTATATATAAGTTATACTGCAATAAACTTAACATTTGGGTAAAAAAAAAGGCTTTTCTGCATGACTATGAAAATCAGCAAGCATTTATGTAAATTGACTATAGTTATATAAGTACTCATTTACTATTAAACTATTTTCAGAACCTATGCCAAGTAGGACATTTGCTAATTAGATACTTCTGCTGCTAAGGTATCAAACATCCTTCGATAGTTCATCCCTGGAAAGCAGTGTGGTAAAATATATAGAAACACTTAGCACATAATAGATACTCAACACAATAATGCTCCTTCTCCTTTCCTTAAATGTGATCTAAGAGGTACATTTCTCATTCAAAATTCCACGTGTTTAATATGCATAGCTCCTTCCATATTGGAGGACATAATCCACCAGTCATGTACTCTTTTAACACCCAAGGCATCAAACTCCATTGGATTCGAGTTGGCACATAAATTGAAACAAACTTGGCTGTGGCAAAATAAGGCAATTCTGGCTAAAGTCGGAACCTGACTCTAGACTCAGCCAGTTAATAGATAGATATTGGGGAAATCCTCTGGTGGGCATATCCTAACCTAACTAGTTAGCACGTAAAAAGTGGTGAACGTCTGGAGAACATGAAGCTGGGATTAGTGATAAGGTATTTGACCAATTCAGAAGTTAGAGGAATACTCAGGGCCCATAAGACCCAACCTGAGTCAGTGAATTGAGGCAGAAAATGAAGAATATGCATAAAAGAAGGAATCAGAGAGTCAAACAAAGTGACATGACTTACCCAGAAGACTGCTTTAGTTTCTAGTAAAGTTTGGGTTAGATTTGTTTCTACTATACATGATACTACAATTTCTTAATAGTTGGACTTATGGCCCAGGGTGGGAGGTGGACCTTCTATTTAAATTTCTAATCATATAACTTAGGGATTTGGGTGAGGAAAAGAATAGGATATGCTGTTTGTGAATGAAATTTAAATTTTAATAAAACTGTGTCTCTCTGCGTTCTGCTTAAAATGTTAATTTGCACCTCACATTTCTGGGGCGAAGTAGAGTAAAGAAGAACAAAGTTCCCAGTGAGAACAACTAGAAAAGGCAGATAAAACAAAACAAAACATGCTGGAAGGTAATAGGAACTGCCAAGGAAACAAGGACTGCAGAGTCCCAGATGATGGAAAGAAAGATCCCTGAGCTGAGCCCTACTTTCTGCACACTGCTCTTCCCCTGGGCTCATTTGGCAATTCTTGGTGCAGATTGAGAAGCTAATAAGCCTGGCAGATGGCAGCTACTAAATGGCAGAGAAGCCAGCAGAGCTTTTGACAATCTCATGGTGCTGCAATGACAAAAATGGAATTTGGAACTGCCAAATTAACAAGAAGTTCAGAGGCCAAGTGTCTAAAGAAAAGAAAGGCACAGAGAAATGAACCCAAACCTTCAAGTTTTACCCTTGAGGTGTCTACTGATTCTTAACTGGTACGGGGCTAAATGCTACAAAGCCAAGGAGAAAAGAGCTAAAAAGCAACTATTTGTAGTCAGATGGTGCTGAAAATATAAAAATTGAATTTAAAAATTGTCAAAGGAAACACCTCAGGTTCTCAGATGGAATGCCTCCTCTTAAGATAGAAGACTATGAAGCAAAGGTAGACTAAGCCATATAAAAGCTACAATCCAGCCTTAAATCAACACAGTTACTGCCAGGATTGAGTGTTGCTATGCCACCTGTCAAAAGAACATCTCAAGAGAAGGATAACATCATCCCATGCCTCCAAAGCATTTCAAATATGCTACAAAGCATTTAATAAGCCATTAACAAGAATACACAAAAACAGGACCAGGAAAAAGATAAGAAGACAACAGAAGTAGACTCACAGAAGACCCAGGTATGAATGTTAAAATAACTAATATGTCAAGAAAAGTAATGTTAAGGACCAAATCTTCACTAGAGAACTGGGATCTGTATAAAGGACACTAGCTGAAATTGTAAACATGGAAAATAAAATAACTGAAATTTTAAAAATAAATAGATGGGTTTAATGCAGATTGGACACAACAGAAGAGAAGCTTATTATGCTGGATGAAAGTTCAGCAAGAAATAGCCATACTAAAGCATGGAGAAAAAAAAGAATGAAAATTAAAGAGTAAAAGAAAAATGTGGGACACTGTGAAAAGTGTTAACCTGCATGTGATTAGAGCCCTAGAAGAGGAAGAGAGAGAAAATATTTGAAGAGATAACAGCTAAAAATTTTCTAAAACTGATCAATGGATACATATGATGTAATAAAATATAGTAGCATTGTTTAATAGAAATATAATTCAAGCCACATATATAATATCAAATTTTCTACAAGTGACATAAGTAAAAAGATACAGGTAAAACTATTTTAATAATATATTTTGTTTAATACAGACCCAAAATATAATTTCAACAAGAGTTCAATATAAAAATATTAAGATATGTTATATACTAGGTCTTCAAAGTATAATATGTATTTTATATTTACAGCATTTCTTAATGCAATTAAAACTCAAATTCCTCAGTTGCACTCATATTATAAGCACTCAATAGCCACATGTGACTATGGCCTACTATATACTATATTGGACAGTGCAACTAAAGAAAAAAATGTAAGCACAGATGCATACAGAAGAATGAATGTATCTCACAAACATGCTCTGGAACATAAGAAGTCACATTCAAAAGAGGACATGCTAATGATTCTATTTGCATAAAGTGAAGAAAAGGCAAAATTAACTGATGAAGTCAAAACAGTCGTTACTTTGGGTTGGAAATGGTTTTGACTGTGAAGGGGTATAGGGGAACATTTTGGGATACTTACTTATATCTTGACCTGGGTAGTGGTATATGCATAAGTAAAAATCCATAAAGATGTACATTTAAGCAGAATATATCTTATGCAATTTACTGCAATGTATATTATACTCAGTGATGTGCTGGTAAGCTAGCTCTCTAGGTGGGGATGACGTTGGAAACAAGCTCCAGTTTGTAACATTTGCCAGTTTCAATGGTATAAATATACTCACCATTACGATTTCAAGCTACCAACATTACAATACAGAACATGAACTTGAGAAAAGATGTGCAAAATCAGCCACTGTAAGCCAGTTCCTGCACATATACCTTGATATAAAAGTAAACAAGGAATGGGAAAATGGCATCAGACTACATAGGGAGAGCTCAATGCTCTCACAAAAATAATGGAGAAAGAGCTGAAAGCTATATGAGGGACATGCTTTGGGTGTCAGCAGACCAGGACAGTGCTATACAACTCACCATCTGCTGGCTGGTCTGGAAATTGCATGGACAAAAACTGTTCATGGTTCTCTCTGTAGCCAACCCCTTGGGAGAAAGTCTGCGACCCACTAGAGAGTCCCTGGCCCGATTTTGATAACCTAAGCCAGGCAATTTAAAAGAATTAGAATATGTTGAACCAAATATCAAAGAAGAGCTGTGAAAAAAAATAGGCAAGAGAGAGACAGTGGCCATCAGAGTAAATTCACTAAAATATTCATTTGCCTAGCCATCAGCAAAAAATTAAAAGCCATACTAGAAAATAGGAAGAGATGCCCCAGCCAAAAGAACTAACCAAATATCCTGAAGAGATACAGGATTTAAGGCAATTAATCAGTGATAATCACACAACTCTTCTAAATCACTTCAAATAATTTAAAGAAAATATGACTAAAGAAATAAAGGATATTAAGAAGACACTGGGTGAGCATAAAGGACAATTTGAAATCCTGCAAAGCAAAGTAACAGATCGTAAGAAAATGAAAGACATGATGAATGAGATTAAAAAATACATTAGAGGCAAATAAGAGCAGATTTGAATTGCTTGACAACAAAATTAGTGATTTCAAAGACAGAACATCTCAAATGGAAAAAACAGGAAAACAGAAAAAGAAGAGAAAGAAAAAAAATGGAACAGAGTCTCAGGGAACTGAATGACAATGAGAAACATACAAACATTTGCATTATTGGTGTCCCAAAAGAGGAGAGAATTTTTATAGGACAGAAAGAATATTTGAGGAAAAAATGATGAAAACTTCCTAATCCTTATGAAAGTCATAAATAATCAATATACAAGAAGGATAATGCACCCCAAACATAATAAATCCAAATAGACCTACCCCAAGACAGCTACTATTCAAAATGACATATATCAGAAATAAAGAGAGGATTCTGAAAGCAGTAAGAGAAAAGAAAAGCATTACATACAAGGAAAACTCAATAAGATAAAGCACTGACCTCTCATTAGAAACCATACTAAAGGGAGTGTTGCCCCCTAAAAGGAAAAAGCAAGGGCGAGAGATATGGAGAAGAGTTTAGAAATGAAGACTATTTGGATGTGTCAACTAAATGATAAAAAGACAGACAATAGAACGACATGACAACAGAGAAAGAAGGACAAAATTGATGAAGTAAATAATGCTTTATAGTAATAACATTGAATGTTAATAGTTTGAACTTCCCAATCAAAAGATATAGACTGATTGAATGGATAAAAAAAATATGAGCCATCTTTATGCTGTCTACAGGAGACTCACCTCTGACATAAAGAAACAAGGAGGTTAAAATTGAAAGGTTGGAAAAAGATATTCCATGCAAATAGTAACCAAAAAAGAGCTGGAGTAGCGATACTAATATTGGACAAAATAGATTTCAAATGCAAAATTGTTTTAAGGGATGAAGAAAGTCATTATATAGCAATAAATGAGGCAATTCACCATGAAGAAATAACTATACTAAATATTTATGCACCTAATCTGAGTGCCCAAGATACATGAGGCACACACTGGCAAAACTGAAGGGAGAAATAGAAGTTCCTAAAATAATAGTTGGAGACTTCAATACACCACTCTCAGTATAGGATAGAACACCTAGACAGAGTATAAATAAAAAAACAGAGAACTTGAATAATATGATAAGTGAACTACACCAAAGACATTTATAGAGCACTGCACTCCAAAACAGCAGGCTATACTTTTTTTTCAAGTGCTCATGGATCCTTCTCCAAGATAGACCATATGTTGGTTCACAAAACAAGACTCAATAAATTTAAAAGGTTTGAAAAAGCTAGAAATCAATAATGGACAGAAAAAGGGAAAATTCATAAATACATTGGGATTAAACAACACACTCTCAAATAATCAATGGATCAAAGAAGAAACTGCAAGAGAATTCAGCAAATATCTCGAGATGAATGAAAATGAGAACACAACATATCAAAACCTATGGGACACCACAAAGGCAGTGCTAAGAGGGAAATTTATAGCCCTAAATGCATACATTAAAAAAGAAAAAAGAGCTAAGACCTAAAGGATTTAGAAAAAAGAACAGCACACTAATCCCAAACCAAGCCAAAGGAAGGAAATAGTAAAGATCAGAGCAGAAATAAATGAAATTGAGAACAACAACAACAGAGAGAATCAACAAAACCAAAAGTTGGTTCTTTGAGATCAACAAAATCAACAAAACTTTAGCTAGACTGACAAAGAAAAAAGAGAGAAGATGCAAATAAATAAAATCAGAAATGAGAGGGGGGACATTACCACTAACCCCACACAAATAAGAGAGATCATAAGAGGATACTATGAACAATTGTATGCCAAAAATTAGACAATGTAGATGAGACGGACACGTGCCTAGAAACACCTGAACCACCTACACTGACCCTAGAAGAAAGAGAAAACCTCAACAAAGCAATCACAAGTGAATCAAAACCCTCCCAAAGATGAAATGCCCTGGACCAGATGGCTTCACAGGTGAATTTTACCAATCATTCAAAGATGATCTAATACCAATCTTGCTCAAGGTCTTCCAAAAAATTGAACAGGAAAGAACACTACCAAACTCATTCTATGAAGCCAACATCAATCTAATAGCAAAAACTGGTAAAGATACTACATAAAAAGAAAATTACAGACCAATATCTCTAATGAATATAGATGCAAAAATCCTCAATAAAATACTTGCAAACAGAATCCAAAAGCACATTAAAAGAATTATACACCATGCTCAAGTGGGTTTTGTCCCAGGTATGAAAGGGTGTTTCAACATAAGAAAATCAATTAGTGTATTAAACTACATTGATAAATTGAAGAAGAAAAATCACATGATCCTCTCTATTGATGCAGAAAGGCATTTGACAAAATACAGCACCCTTTCTTGATAAAATCACTCCAAAAGATAGGAATAGAAGTAAGCTTTCTCAATATGGTAAAGTGCATATATGAAAACCTACAGTTGCATAGTACTCAATGGTGAAAGACTGAAAGTTTTCCCGCTGAGATCAGGAACAAGACAAGGATGCCGACTGTCACCATTTTTATTCAATATTGTGCTAGAGGTTCTAGCTAGAGCAATTAGGCTAGATAAAGAAATAAAAGGCACCCAAATAGGAAAGGAAGAAGTAAAACTCTCACTATTTGCTGATAATTTGATCCTATATCTAGAATTTCCTGAAAAATCCACAACAAAGCTACTAGAACTAATAGATGAGTTCAGCAAAGTGGCAGGATACAAGATTAATACGCAAAAACAATAGCATTTCTATGCATTATTGATGTGAAATCTGAGAAGGAAATGAGGGGGAAAAAATCCATTTATAATAGCAACTAATGCAATCAAATATTTACAAATAAACTTAACCAGGACATAAGTACCTGTATTCAGAAAACTACAAAAAATTGCTAAAAGAAACCGAAGAAGACATTCTATGTTCATGGTTTAGAAGACAAATATCTTTTAGATGTCAATTCCACACAAACTGATTTACAGATTCAAAGCAATCTCAATAAAAATCCCAACAGCCTTTTTTAAAGAAGTGGAAAAACCAATTATCAAATTTTTTTGGAAGTCTAAATGGCTCCAAATAGCCAAAAAGATCTTAAAAAAAGAGAATGAATTGCAGGACTCTCACTTCCAAATTTTAAAGCATATTACCTAGCTACAGTGGTAAAAGAGCATGGTACTGGCATAAATAAAGACACATGGGACCGAATCGAGAATTCAGAAATAGACCCTCCTCACATCTACAGTCAAGTGATTTTTGACAAGGCGGTCAAGTACTCCCAGCTGGGCCAAAACAGTCTGTTCAACAAATGGTGCTGGAAGAACTAGATATTCATATCCAAAAGAAAGAAAGAAGACCCCTATCTCACACCTTAAACAAAAATTAACTCAAAATGGATCAAGGACAAACTACCTGATTAAAAACTAGGCAAAAGACTCGAAAAGACAATTTTCTAAAGAAGGAACACAAACGGCAATGAAACACATGAAAAAATGTTCAACATCACTAGAGATTAGGGAAATGCAAATCAAAACTACAATGAGATATCATTGCATACCCATTAGAATGGCCTCTATTAAAAAGCTGGAAAACTCTACGTGTTAGAGAGAATGTGGAGAGATAGGAATGCTTATTCACTGATGGTGGAAATCTAGAATGGAACAGCCACTGTAGAAGACTGTTTCACAGTTCCTAAGGAAGTTGAATATAGACTTGCTATGTGACCTGGCCATATCACTACTAGGTATATACCCAGAAGAACTGAGAGCAGTGATACGAACAGACATCTACAAACCGATGTTTATAGTGGTGTTATTCACGACTGCCAAAAGTTGGAAACCACCCAGGTGTCCATCAACTGATGAATGGATAAACAATTTATGGTGTATACACATAATGGAATATTATGCAGGGTAAGAAGCATATGACAAAATGGATGAACCTGAAAGACATTACGTTGAATGAAGCAAGTCAGACAAAAAAGGACAAATACCGTATGATTGCTCTATTATGAACTAAATATATTGTGTAAACCCATGGAATTAATAATTAGAATATAGGTCACCAGAAAATAGAAGGAGGGTAGAGAATGGAAAGCTGAGGGTTAATCTGTGCAGAATTGGTAAAAAGTTTGTTTGTAAATCTTTGGAAATGAATAGACATGGTTAAAGCATATCATGGTGTTTGTAACTAGCACACTATTGAATGGGTATAACAGTAGTTGAAAGGGCAAGTCTAAGGTCGTACATATTACTAGAAGAAAAACTAAAAACTGTAACATGGGACTCTATAAGATAGTAAAACCTTATGTAAAACACGAATCTGGGTGATATTACATATATAAGACTGTTTTTACAAAATAGAAATACAAATATACTCGAGAAAAGGAAAAAAATAGCAGCTATGTATGGCAGGCGAGTCAGAGAGAGATTGAGAGGTGATGAGTTTTGTTTGTTTTTTATTGTTATTATTGGATTAATGAAAGTGCTCTGGGAATGATTGGGGTGATGAATGCATATGTGATTAGGCCAAATACCACTGATTGTACTCTTTGGATGGATTTGTGCTTTATTAACATGTATCAATAAAATTGATTTGTTAAAAAAAAATTTTAAAGCAAAAAAAAAAAGAAAACAAAAATGTTAAATTAAAATATTAATAACGCCCTCTTAAAAGAAAAGTTATACAAATAAGTTGGGATTTGAACACAAGCCATGTGAATCCAGAGCCCACCCTCTTAGTCACACCCTCTATACTCTATGGATAATGATGATGATGATGATGGTGGTGCTGATAATGATGGTGATGAGGAAAAGGAGGAAGACGGAAGACTTGAAGGAGGAAGAGGATATCTTCTTCATGGGACTTCTGTGTTCCCATGTTGAAATAGAACGTTAGTTAAGATGCCTAATAGGCAAGATACAGGCAGGCACCCTCAGCCTCCATTCATCAAAACCCCCCGCACTCCTTCTGCCTTAGCAGTGGCTACTCTCAGCATGCGAAAATGGAGTCGAAAGATGATAATGGTCAGCATTCAGAATGGGGCTTTTTCAGAGTGCCAAATGTGCTGTCAAAACTCAGGAAATAATACATTTTAAGATAATGAAGTATATCAGACAACAATACCAAAGGTAATATTGAAGTGTCAAGTAAAAAATGTACAACAGTAAAATAAGGCAGATGCTCCTAGGCATCTGGCTTATTCATTGGAGAATATATATTAAAGTAGAAATAAACATTGTGTGCTTGACTGGGTCTCTAAATTTGTACATGTTTGCTGTGCAAGAAAAGTCATGCTGAGAGCCACAGTTTGCATTTCCTAACCTTTGTTAGGATTCTGTGGCCTCTGTGACACAGTACTGTAACCATATGAAATTAATTTCCTGGTTGCATTAGCTCAAAGATATGTTGTCCTTTAAAGGTTATCAATTAATGAAAATTCTAATTCAATGTAAACATGAGGCCATAAAAGGCCTGGATTCTGTACAGGATGGCCTATCCCAGAGGGCAGTGTGACATTTGCCCTGAGGCCTAGGGTGACATACAAGAAGTTAAAAGCAGTGGTAACAAGGCCTTTACAATAATCTAATTCCATAGAACAGTTTCCTGAGGGGAAAAAAAATATCCTGACTCCAACAGTATAGTTGTTAAGAAGCCAAGGTCCAGGCATCAGCCATCTGAGTTTGAATTCCTATTGTGACAATTCCTAGTTGTGTGGTTTTGGGCAAGTTGCTTAACATTTTTGTGCCTCAGTTTCCTCATTTGTGAAATGGAGATTATAAGAGTAACTATCATACACCCACACAGATATCTCACAGATTGTAGGTGTGAGTATATTAGGCAAAATATGCATGAATGCGTGCGGGTCTAACAGACATTGTTGGGGCCCACCACACCTCTCACATCCTACCTCTTAAACTTCCAACCACCAGATCTGTGCCTCTGTGCCAAGAGTTTTTGCTTCTTTTTTTCCATCAGAGAGTCTCAGAGGATCCCTCTGCCTGAATACACAGCAAATCATTAGTGCTGAGGAAATAGCACCCTAAGGAGAAAGTCCTCAAAAGATGAATGATAGCAGTTGGTGTATAAATACCCCAGCTCCCTCACTCAAGTAGGATAATTCCAAGGCATTATGTTTTATATTATTTTCTAGTTTCCAGCTGCAAATACCCATTATGGCAACTTGCTTCAAATTCGCATAACTGGCTGCCATTTCTTTAATTATTTTCCATTCTCCTACCAATGTTTCCCACACTTCCCAAATATATTGCTTGCATACAAACATTTGTCTCAAGGTCTGCTTTGGGAGAACCCAACCTCACACCATGTGCATGTGTGAGCACATGCATGTAATCCAGAATGATCCTAGAGTCACAATAATGAAGGTGCAATATAAGTCAAATGAGTACATTTCAACTCAGAATAATTATTTATTGCTAAGAAAGGAAGTAGGTACACCGATATTAAAGTACATAAAGCATTCATTTTTTTGTTATTTTAAAGAAGCGTTAGATTACATAAGTGTTACATTGAAAATATTTATATTGTAAGTGTGTTTGTATGTGTGTACACTATAAAAGAATAATAGGTCCTACTGAGTGAAATCTCTAGACAACTGAATCTGTAAGCTCCTAAAGTTAGCATTGCTGTTGCCTACCTAGTAACAATTCCCCACTTTCTTCCTTCACAAACCCAGTTTTTTTTTTTTCAGGTATCCACAACTTTCCCATGCAATTCCAGGAGTGAAGACCTCATCCCCAGACACCTGTTAGATCTTGATTAATCTCAGCCATTCAGGGCAAGCATTCTGGTGAGAACATTCCAGGCACAAGAGTGTGATTTAAAAAGACCAGTCCAAATAAGGGAAATCCTTATATGCCATACATGAAGAGGACTTTTCTCTAATTTTTTCCTGTTGGAAATGAATAGGGAAGTCAGTACCCCAAAAGGACACTGGCAACCATATTGGAACCATGAGGAAAACCAACATTAAAATGGTTGAATAACAAGATGATAAGTTCTCTGTCCTTAAAGGTATCATTGAGTTGCCAATCATATCTAGATCTATCATCCAATTGGACTTAGTAGCTACATGAGCTAAAAAATGTCCTTGTTTGAGATAGGGTGTCCTGTTATTTCCATCTAAATATAACATAAATAGCAGAGCACCTTTTTTGAAATGTTTTATTAATTTGGAAGGAACTCTTGAGTGTCCATCAAAATTACTGTAATGGTTAGGCTAATGTGTCAACTCGGCCAGGTAATTGTGTCCAGATGTTTGTTCCAACAAGCCCTGGGCTAATTGTAATACAAGAGCATTTATGGACTTCAATCACCAGTGAGTTTACTGCGTGGATGGCTGATTACATCTGCATCAATCAGGGAGATTACATCATCAATGGCTGGCGCTTTTATCCAATCAG